>APFE030871582.1:1259-19678 GCA_000404065.3 Pinus taeda
ATAACCAGATCCACAATAACAGTAAACTAAACCTAGAACACCTTATCAACAAAAAAATCAGTCAACAAAAGATCTTAAGACAGATACGCAATTTCCTTTTCTCTGGCCTATGGCGCCTCCGCACTGCGCCTTCTGTGGCGCCTTCGCATTGTGCCTTTTGTGGCGTCTCCTGTGGTGCCTCCACACTGCGCCTTCTGTGGCGCCTCCGCACTACGCCTTCTGTGGCGCCTTCGTACTGCGCCTTTTGTGGCGTCTCCTGTGACGCCTCCGCACTGCACCTTCTGTGGCGCCTCCGTGCTGCACCTTCTGTGGCGCCTTCGCACTGCGCCTTCTATGGTGTCTCCTGTGACGCCTCCGCACTGCGCCTTCTGTGGCGCCTCCACACTGCGCCTTCTATGGCGCCTCTGTGGCGTCTCTGCACTGCGCCTTCTGTGGCGTCTCCGCACTGCGCCTTCTGTGGCGCCTCTTTGGCGTCTCCGCGCTGCGCCTTCTGTGGTGCCTCCGCACTTCCGCAGCTGCAGCGCTCGAGAGATCACCCTTCACAGATTTTTTTTCCACTTCACTTTCATATAGATCGACCTTTTGAAACAATAACCCAATATTTCAGATCTTAAGATATTCAACCCAAAAGCATACACAAGCCAAATGATCTCCTTTGCTTTATATAGGAAAGCTCTTCCTCAAATCATGGACCAATACCACGGGCCAAAACCATAGGATCAAAAACTGTGGGACTAATACCATGAACCAACCATGAAAGTGTGTGAACGTTTCTCCACATGAAATAAACTTTTCTCTGCATAAAATTCCGTGAACTTTTCTCTACATGAAATAAACTTTTCTTTGCATAAAATTCCGTGAACGTTTCTCTGCATGAAGTAAACTTTTCTCTGCATAAAATTCCGTGAACTTGAAAATAACTTTGCTGCACTATAATTTATCATCTGAGTGATTTGCCATCAAGGACAACACTTGTCTCATAATGCCAACACTATAAACCATTTTCTTTTTTCTCCATCCAAGGATTGGACAAAAAGTCTTAGAACAACATCCAGATGTTCAACATTTAGGCCTTTTGTGAAATTACAAAATACTGATATATGATTCTCTCTTGTTTGTTCATCCTCCCCTGTGAAACGAGAAAGAATCTTCAAGTATTCTTGTGGCATTTGGTTCAACTGTTGTGGAAATTGAATAGGTGCATACCTATTCATAAAAAATGCAGGTGCTGCCATATTTTCTCCTGAATTTACTAAACCTTGATTACCAAAAAATGTGGAACCTGAATGAGTAAATGGGGTGTGAAAAGGTGGTAATGTAGTTATAGGTTCAGGTTGAATAAATATAGCAGACACTGAAAAAGAAACAGACTCTAAAGGTTGTTCTTGATAGTTGGGTTCTTGAGATGAATTGGATGTAGAAGGTGACTCTTGGTCAATAAAAGATGAATGTGAAAGATGTGATGAACTATTGCCTGGTGTAGACAGTGGAGGACTTGGTCTAAGTGGAGTTTTAGGCCTTCCAACCCTCTTGGAAATTATCCTATCAGGATCTGAAAGGGCTTGAACTTTCTACTGTGAGGTATTTGACCTTGTATGGGGTCTCTTTAGAGCCAGAGTTATTTCTTTTGTTCAAAAAAACCAAATATTTCCTCCTCACTGAACAACCAGAGGAAAATATTGAAAACCTAGGGAAACGTGTTCTTGTCTTCTCTCCCCAGCAACGACGCCAATTAATGTTGTACCTTAAGAAACCAATTTCTTGGCTGTGTAGAAATTGTGCTTAAGACATTAATGTTTATAATTATTGTCACTTGTTTTTCACTTAATTGTATGTTGTATTATGAAATGAAGGACCTGAAAGACTTGGTTTTAAACCCTCAATACTTAGGCGACATGAAAATATCAGAATTCCATTTGATTGTTGAATATAAGTGACAAATGAAGAAAGCTTGAAGAAGTCATAGACAATACGTTGTTTTACACATAATCTACTATCTGTGACACTTTGAGAAGTTAAGGATAATATGTTGTCTTACACAGAAACTACTATTTGTAACTTAGAAGAATTGCAGAGGTGGAAACTTCAAGTATAGGAGTCATAGACAATATGTTGTTTTACACAGAGTCTACTATCTATGACACTTGGAGATGTTAAAGGTAATATGTTGTCTTACACAGAAACTACTATCTGTAACTTAGGAGAATTACAGAGGTGGGAACTTCAAGTATAGGAGCACTCTTTTAAGGGATTTTAACTTCATTTACATAAGCAAATAAAGACCTACAACTTCATTACCATACTTAAAGTAAGAAAACATTTGATGACACATAATAGAGAAGTCACAAAATCATACCCAATAATGTATGGAAAAATTCTGATTCTTCATTAATCAACAATTTTATCAGGAATATAGTGGCCTAGTCTCCAAGTTCTCCAAAGCTTTGAACCCCTTCTCCATAAACTTTCCTCTTTTATACATTATGAGACAGTTGGTAATCACCAAAACTATCAAACTACCTAACTATCCTCTAACTGCTTTGAAGTAAAGATCATTACAAAATATTACACTTGAGGGTAAAAACATCTCACTCATTTCAAGAAAACAAGATAATAAGAAGTAATAGAAATCAGAGAATGATGGGGGATTGCTAATCATTGTTAGAATCTATAGCTTGAGCTTGTGGTTCTGCTAATGGATAAGCATTAATTGAGTAGTGGATGAAGTGGCGGAGTATGGTGAGTGACATGGGAAATTAACAGATGAAAGCAGTGGAAGATGTGGAATGAGCAATGTAGGGCGGAAGGATTTCAAAGCTCACTACGGGGTAAAGAATGTATGAGAGCTTCAACGAGGTTGAACCCCCGCAGTAATTTCTGGCCACACATTTCAGTCAACCATGCTAACTTCATGGTCAACTGCAGGGGTTGAGCTTTAATTAATCTTTGTGCTCATTGCTTCCCCACAGCACACCTCAACGTACTTATCAAGCTATCACTTAATCATGCCTCTTGAACATACATGACCTTTAGACAATGGATCAGTTATTATGGAAGTCAAAAGAATTAACACTATGGTTCATAAACCTGTCCCATCCAGCTTTTCAACGCCCCTTTGACTCCCATACAGACCTGATAGGAAATAAAAACTGCTAGTTAATAATTTATCGGGTCCAATTTTAAGGACAAAACCTGATTACTTTCCAACCCGATATCCGTTGGTGTCATATGGACCTGATATCCAACCCGATATCCATCAGATCCCATCTCTTTTGATGGATGGCTGAGATTGGCCTAAACTTCAGCGAATTAAACTGTATTTTATACACAATTGCGTCCGATTTCCGAAATAACCTTCGTTTTAGTTACCAACACGATTGTCGTCAGATCTGTGGCCTATTGATCGGATGACCTAGATCTTCTCCCGGGTTTATCACTTTCAAAAGCCATTAATAATATAAAATCAACCATTTCTTTCATAATTTTTGTTTTTCTTTAATTTTGTGATAAAACTGGAAATGAAACTTAAATAACAATGGATGCTCCAACAGGATCACTCTCTCATCCTGGGGAGGGAAGCTCTTCAACCTGCTCCAGTTCTTGAGAATTAGATTATTTTATTTTTTTCATAGGAACTACTCTCTCATCTTGGAAAGGGAAGTTTTTTTTCCATGTTTTTTAAGGTCCTGAGCTTAGATTATGTGGTTTCTTATTTTCCTTCTTTTGCTTTGTTTTTAGGGGCCATTCTCTTATCCCAGGGAAGGAAGTTTTCACCTTGCTTCAGGTCTTGAGATTTCAATTTCCTTGAATTTTTTCCTTTTATTTTCTAATTTCATGAACATAGATGAAAATAAAATGGGCATAAGAAGACCCCCCAAAAGAGGAAGGAAATATCTAGGTAGATTATCTATATCCAAGAAATCATTTCAAAAACTGAATCAGGAGCATCATTGCGAGATGCTGTTAAGGTGAGATCTCATATGAGATCTGGAGGGCAGTCAGTTTCACAACCAGAACCTCTCCCATTAGCATAAGAAAAATTTAGGGAAGAAGTAGAAAGCAAAGGATCAGGGCAATTGAACATTGTGAGTTTAGAAAAAGAAGAAGAATCTAGGGAATTTAGTGCACCATTTGATCAAGGAAGTGTTTTTAAACATAATCAACCACACATTATAGAAAACCAGAACCTGTTGAGGTTCCAATTGAATATTGGAAGATATTCATGTCTTCTGCAACTTCTTCGGTTAAGTTCCCAATTGGGTATTTCAGGGGTGATGCACCTATGAAGCATATTCCTTTAACAACATTACCTAACTTTCATGGTCTTTCTTATGAAGATCCAGACACATTCCTGTTTGAATTCGACGTTTCTGTCAAGGGTATGATTATATTTGTGATGCCCATAAATTGAAGATATTCCCTGCCACTTTGAAGGGGAGAACTTTGAGATAGTTCATGGGTTTAGGGGGGAAATCTATTACTACATGGGATGATATGAAGACAATTTTCCTCGAAACGTATCAAGACTACTCCAAATCCTGAGATGTTAAGGAAGAAATATTTAAGATTATGCAGAAAGAGGATGAGAAGATGGAAGACTTTGTGGAACGTTTCAAATATAGTTTTCATAGATCAAGCCATAGTGATCTGGATAAGGACATCTTGAAGATAATTTTTCTCTAGGCACTAAGGGAGGAACCTTTGGAACTTTTGAACGTAATATGAAATGGAGATATATCAAAGGAAGAATTTGACACCATCTGAAAAATGTGAATTAATTTTTCACATGGAGCTGCAAGGCATAGGCAAGGGATCTGAAACCTCAAGACATCCAACGATGGAGTTACAAAAGCAGAAATTGGAAACCTATTGGACAACTTGAGGAATGATATCTTAAGCACACTATCCTCACAACTAAACGTTTTAAAGGAAAAATAGAAGCAAATGGAAGTAGAGAAGATTATGTCCTTTTTCTTCCCTCAATGCGGGAAGAAGAACCCATTGAAGGAATGTCCACTGAATATTGTCGAGACCTATGTGATCTTTGAACAAAGTCATTCCACTAGCACCTATCTATATCTTCCTAGGCTGAAGGCAGTTTTTTAGGGAGAAAATGAAGAGGTAGATCAAATGTACTTCATGGGAGAAAGGAAACCATGACAACAATGACCACAAAACATGAATCAAGGTATGCCTCATGACCCCTCTCAGTATTTTAATAATTTAATTTTTGGGCCTCAGTCTATACCTTTTTCTCCTTCATGGTCATAGTCCTGTCAATATCCAATGCCCTGGAAACCATGGTTCCCTCAGTCTTGTCCAACTCCTTCATGGTCCCAAAATTGATGTGGACATCCTCGTCCTTCAGGATAGTTCTCCCATCATATGCCACAACAACAGTAATAATTTCCCTCTAATGCCTCCACCAGTAATCCTCCTCTTTGTCCACAACTTCCTGTTCAATCCAACCCAAATGCAAACAATAGGGGGCTCAGCAGGTTGAGACACTCAACCTTCCTATATACAGTATTGCCACCGTAGAATGTAATGAATTAAATCTCCAATCTGGTCAGGTGGTAAATACTCAGACTTCACCAATAATTGTTGAACATACTGATGATGAAGTCTCAGGACAAGAATATAGGAATTCTGCTAGAATGACCAGGGATGAGTCAACACAAACTCCTATGGAACAAAAACCCTTGCTCAAACAATTGTTCCTAGAGGATTTTAGATTGGTCCACCTTATCCTTGAGCAAACAAAGTCCTCATCCTGAAATTGAATTTTTAGGAGAATTGCAAAATTTATTTGTGAAAATCTCGTTGCTTCAGGCTATGAGCGATGTTCTGATTTATGGAAAAATGATCAAATAATATTGCTCTAAGAAACCTGGAAGAAAACCAAAGGATACACTCACTATTCACGTTATGGGAAAGTTATTAGACATAATGTTTGGGAAGCCTACACCTGTTAAGTAAAGGGATCTAGGGAGCTTGATTCTTACAATATAGATTAATGGGGTTGATATCCCAAATTTGTTGGTAGACTTGGGGACATCAATTAAATTGGGCTTGTGAAACCTTAAACCAAATCCCACTGTCCTAGAGTTGACAGATTGGTCTATTATTATACCGTTAGGGAAGTTGGAAGATATAACCATTTCAGTAGCCTCATGGCAGTACCCTGTCAATATTTTGGTATTACACACTCAATCCATAGCTAGTGGGCATCCTTTGATTTTAGGAAGACCATGGATTGCATCCCCAGATGCTTATATTGGGTGTCGGTAAAGAAATATGGTAATATCCAATGGGGAAGTTACAAAGAATATTATCGTTTATCCCCCTACAAAACTTAGTTCACCAGATAAACTAGGATTTACCTTA
This sequence comes from Pinus taeda, assembly GCA_000404065.3. Taxonomy (NCBI): domain Eukaryota; kingdom Viridiplantae; phylum Streptophyta; class Pinopsida; order Pinales; family Pinaceae; genus Pinus; species Pinus taeda. The sequence goes on from APFE030871582.1 coordinate 7,647, forward strand.
ACACAAAAATATCTACCTACGAAAGGGCTTGAACCTGAAAACAAAGAAATTATACCAATTCTTACTATTGGGAGGCCCTCTATTTTAAGGATGAAACGGAAGATGATGCCATTAGTACCTTTATCAATAACCCCAACTTCGTTTCTGATTCAACTCGCCAGCTATTAGAATATATTATGAGTTGCAATGTTCAAGAAGCCATTGAACTAGAGACTGAAGTTGAAAATGTTCCTGTAATTGTACCCCATAACAATTTTCCTATATAAATTGAACCAAGGAAGACGTTGAACGTTAATCTTGACCTTTCACCTTCCTAGTCGGAACGATTACTTAAAGTCCTTTAGAAATAGAAAGAATCCTTCGCTTTGGAATATACAGACATAAAAGGAATCCCTACTGACTTATGTACTCATCACATATACATTAAAGAAGAATGTCGACCTCTTAGGCAACCACAGAGAATAATGAATCCTGCTTTAAAGAATGTTGAGAAAGGTGAATTACAAAAACTATTAGATGTGGGATTTATTTACCCAATCTTGGATAGTCGATGAGTATCCCCACTAGTCATTGTTCCGAGGAAGAATGGAAAGTGTGGATTTTTGTTGATTACAAGGAATTAAATAAAGAAACTAAAAAAATCATTTTCCCTTACCCTTTATTGACCAGGTCCTTGATACATTAGTTGGAAAGAAGTTCTTCTCCTTTTTGGATGAATTTAGTCGGTAAAACCAGATTCAAATAGCTCTTTAGGATCAAGATAAAACTACCTTCACATGCCCTTGGGGATACCGTTTCCTCCCGTTCGGTCTTTGTAATGCACTTGCTACCTTTCAATGGGCAATATTAGGAATTTTTTATGATCTAGTCAATGATAGTGTTGAAATCTACATGGACGACTTCACCCCATATGGGGATTATTTTGAAAAAGGTATGGAAAGCTTGGAGAAAGTACTTAAATATGTAAGAAACAACATGTTCCTCTTAGTACAGTGAAATTCCATATGATGATGAAAGAAGGAATAGTGTTGGGACACCTGCTTTCAGTTGCAGGATTTTAGGTTGATCCTGCCAAGGTAGAGGTAATATTAAATTTTCCTACACCTAAGACACCAACATAGGTGCGTAGTTTCATCAGTTATGTTAGATATTATAGATTTTTTATAGATTTTTTTTCTAACATAACATTTCCACTTTTTCAATCGTTACCTAAGGATGCAGAGTTTGTGTGGAAAGATGAATGCGAAAAAACTTTTGTGAAAATCAAAGAACTAGTTTTCAAAGCTCTAATATTACATGATCTTGACTGGAGCCCTGGTTGAGTTTAATTTTGATTTGTAATTAATTAATTCAGTTTAATTGAGTTAAAATCAGTTAAAATAGTTCCCATTGTTGGAGGAACTATTAGGAGGTCTATCAGTGGAGTGCATTCTCAGTGTTCAACCAGTTAACTAATAAATCAGCCATAAATAACTCATGCATGCAAGATCTACGATTTAGCCAATTGATATTGGAGTTCAAGGGTAGTGTACTATCATTTTTATAATCATCCAAATTGTATAGGTGATGACGCAGTCGGAAAAAGGCCTATGATGGATTGCACATTATTGGATGAGGATTTCCCTAATTAATAGGGGACTAAATCCCAAGGAAACAATGCAAGGAAATAGGGAATTGGGCAAGAAACAAATTGGATAATTATTGGCCAAGGCTTGTCTAGGATGTAATGAGACAAATAGAGAAAGAGCAGAGGTTACTCGGGCTTAAGAAAAGCATTGTAATCTTCTCATATTTTCTGACTAATGCAATACATAGATAGGAGGGGTTTTTACCTATGGCTTTCCCCGGGAAATAATTGTGTAATGTATTGATTGAATTATTTATATTTTATGCCTCGTGATTTCACGATCCTTTAATTGTTTCCACATTTGGTAGAGTAGATTCAAGTCTATTGTTTTAGTAAATTACAATTAGTAGTTTGAATCTACAAGGAATTTCTACATGTATCAAAGCAGAAATCATCATAGAAGAGAATAATATGAGTTTCTCTTTGCAGGTAAATCAAATTTGTAGTATCATTCTTCAAGGTTAGCAGGATGTCATTCTATGGATTAAGACTTGAGTATGCCCTTGAGGGCAGCTCAAACTACATAGCTTAGAAGGATATGATGGAGGAAGTGTTGGAAGATAACGGGCTGAAGGAATTCATAGACAATGATATTCCTAAGCCTCCAATAGTTGATGCTCAAGATCTGGCAAACTAGAAGAAATGTGTGGCAAAGGCGAGGGGATTCATACTAGAAGGAGATCGAGATCATATTGCCTTAAACCTACATGGGAAGGATGATCCATATACAATGTGGAAAGCCTTGACAGACTTGTTTCAGAATATCAATGACCACATGAAGCTGGCATTGAAGGAAAAGCTTCGGAAAATCAAGATGGAAAAGGGCGACACATTACAATAGTACTTGAACAATTTCACCCAAATTTTGGGATGAGCTTAGGAGTGTTGGTGTTAAAGTTTTTGAAGATGATCTTGTCATCATGGCACTTCTTGTCCTTCCCAAAAGTTGTCACAACTACTAGGATTTAGTAAAGGGGAGGGAGAAGCTACGAGAGTGGGAGCGTTTGTGGTCCGACTTGGTACAAGAAGAGATAGGGCAGAACACCAAAGATAGAACCTTATCCAAGCATGATGATGAGGAGAAATATGCATTGGATGGAAATTAAAAGAAAGGGAAAGGGAAGAAATCCCAATCCAAAGGAGATTCTAGTCAAGCGGGCAAGATAGACTTTTCAAAGATGAAATGTTTTCACTGTCATGAGTTGGGACACTATTCCACGAAGTGTTCACAAAAGAAGGCAAACAAGAATCCCTCGAGAGGAGTGGTAGGTGAAGCCCTTGCTTCACAATTTGAGTTGGATTTCACCCTCATTGCATGCATGGTGACATCGTTGATGCGTAGCATGTGGTATCTAGATAGTTGAGCCTCATTCCATATGACTGACAACAATGAATTTTTCATCGGCGTGGAGGAGGACCTCTAGATGCACATCGAGATGGGAGATGATAGAAGGTATAATGCGACCGACATTGGTACTGTTAATTTTCAAAGGGTGTTTCATTCTCCTCTCACATTAAAATATGTCATGTATGTTTAGGGTATGAAGAATAATTTAGTTTCAATTTATATGTTGGAATATCATGGCTACAATGTGATATTTAACAAAGGAAAGGTTTTCCTTTGTCACATAGCCATGAGACAAGTGAAGCAGATCAGATTTTAGGTGAAGAACCTCTACAAATTGGATGCAGAAGGTTTTGCTGCTTTGAGCATGAAAGCAAAGAAGGTGTAGAGCTGAGACATCAGTGAATTATGGCATAGGCAACTTGGCCTTTTGCACCATGGAGCTTTGAAGATCATGCAAAATATTTTTACATGACTTCTCAAGGGTGCACTAGAGTAGCAAGATACATGCAAAGGGTGTACATTGGGGAAGTACATCAAAGCCACCTTTTATGATAAGTCACAGTGGGATTCACTTAATGAACCTTCAAAAGATCACATGTGCTTGTGATATATTAAACAATACCCTTAATTTGACTACATATTGGAAAATACCTCTAAATATCACATTATTTAACCCCCTACCAATACGAACGCATTACACCTTCCCAATTTAAAAGATCCCTATTGTCATTGGATATTGTAGGTATCCATCTTTTCATTAACATTTTTTATATCCCTTTATATTTTTTCATTAACTTTAAGCTCCATTTTTTATACCTGCTAATATAAAAACCCTTTACCCCCTATATATCCCCTAATATATTACGTCATTTTTTGCTCAATAAATATCCTCCAATATGAATGCATGTGGTATGGTATTTATCCCATAGTGAATCCCTCGTGTGATAAGGATAGTTGAGCACAAGCGGTCCTTAAAAGAGTTCACTCAAATGTGTGTGGACCGTTCTCGGCAACCTCCATGGCCAAGCACAGGTATTATGTTATATTTGTAGATGATTTCTCACGTAAGTGCTAGATATTCTTAATGTAGAAGAAAGACTAGAAATTCTCAAAATTCTGCGAATAAAAAGAACTTCTTGAGAAATACAGGTAGGAAAGTGAAGGTTCTCAGGAGAGACAATAGTGAAGAATATGTATCGAATGAGTTCGAGAACTTCTGTGCATCAGAAGGAATTCGCCGGGAGTTAATAACACCACATAACCCACAATAGAATTGCGTTGCTAAAAGGAAGAATAGAAGTATTGTGGGAGTTGCATGGGCGATGTTGCATGATCAAGGCCTATTGTTTCACTTGTGGGTTGAATCATGCAACACAATTGTATGTGTAGAAAAAGAGTCCTCATCGTATTCTCGGGATGAGTACACTAGAAGAATATTTTTAAGTAAGAAACTAGATGTGACACACTTTAGGATCTTGGGTTCATCAGTTTATTGTCATGTTTCCAAGGATGCAACGAAAAATTTAAAACCAACAACAAAGTTAGACATATGTGGGGTACACCACGGCACCTCACAACCATTGGGTGTACCTTCCATCCCACAGGATGACAATTGTTCATAGAGATGTGAAGTTTGATGAAGAGAAGGCCATGAGATGTTCCCTTGAGAGGGAGCTTTCGTTGCATGGAGTTGAGGAGCTTTTAGCTCCAAAGGAAGAACCTTGGGATGTTGTGGAGCAGCCACAAGAAGAGGAGAAAAGAGTGGAAGCACCCACTCATGTTGAGACATCGAGAGGTAGAAGTGCACCAGAGAAGTTGATAGATTGATACATTATGCTAGAGAGAATGTGGGAGCACCCACATCACAGTGCAAGCAAAGCAGGTCACTTGATCGCTACATTGGCTACATGGATATGATGAGCGAGAGTGTAGAGACTGAGCCATCTTCATTCAAGGAAGCAGTGCAGTAACCAATATGGGTTGATGCTATAGTAGAGGAGTATGACTTCATTATCAGAAACCATATTGTGGAAGTTGTCCCAAGACTAGAGGACAAGTCATTTGTAGGATCTAGGTGGATCTACAAGGTGAAGCAAGGAGGAGATGGGAATGTTGAGAAACACAAGGCCAAATTTTTGGCCAAGGTGTTCTCCAAGGTGGTGGGAATTGATTATGAGGAGACCTTTGCTCGAGTAGCAAGGTGCTCTTCAATCAGATCTATTCTAGCACTTTCAATGCAAATGGGATGGAAGATACATCATATGGATGTGAAGACAAACCTTCTTCAATGAAGTGATTGAGGAAGAGGTGTCCATAGAGCAACCGAAAGGATTTGATACCTTCAATAGAGAGTCACATGTGTGCAGACTCAAGTGAGTGTTATATGAATTAAAACAAGCACCTCGTGCATGGTACACTGGGATCGACAATAATTTCACAAGGTTGGGCTTCATCAAAAGTGAAGTACATGCAAACCTTTATCATATTGTGGTTGAAGGCAAATTATTGATTATAGTATTATATGTCAATGATTTAATTCTAACAAGTGATGAGACGCTGATAAAACCTTGCAAAGAGGATTTGGCAAGAGAATTCGAGATGAAAGACATGGGGCTCATGCATTATTTCCTTGGTTTGGAAATTTGGCAACGAGATGGGGAACTTTTTGTCTCTCAGGGCAAGTATGCCAACAATATATTGAAGAAGTTTCGCATGGAGAGCAGAAAACCCATGGAGACTCCTCTAGTAGGGAATTGGAGGAAGGAAGATGCTACTTCAGGTGAAGTAGTGGAAGCTACGATCTATAGGTAGTTTTGGGTTCACTCATGTATTTGGTGAACACACGACTGAACATGTGTTATGTAGTTAACTAGATTAGTTAAGCAATAGTTAAGCCAACCAAACTCTATTGGAAGGCAGAAAAGCATGTGTGTAGATACCTTAGAGGCACCACTCAGATTAGTCTTTGGTATAGGAAAACAGAGGGAGTGAAGTTGTAAGGCTCCACTGATACAGATTGGGTAGGTAGTCCATCAGAAAAAAAGAGCATATCAGGGGGAATCTTTAGCATCGACCGACAACAGTTTCCTCATACAACAGGAAGCAAAAATCAATTGTACTTAGTTCAGCAGTAGCAGAGTACACGGCTACTAGTCAAACAACTTGTGAGGCTATATGGATGATTAAGATCCTTGTTGGGTTATTTGGTCAACAGAAGGATCCTACAATGATTTACCATGACAACTAGAGTTGTTGAGGTTCAGAATTCAGATATTCCACAATCTTCATTTTCATGTGTCTACATTTCAAGTCTAGAACAAGACTCATCATTAGGACTGAGGAATATCAAACTCTCCGAGAATCCAGTTTTTCATGATTGGTCTAAGCATATCAATATCTAGTACCACCATCTACGAGATTGTATGTAGAGGCAGATCATGTTGCTAGAGTACATTCCTAAAGAGGAACAAGATGCATATATGTCGACTAAGGCACTATAAAGAGGCAAGTTCAAGTTTCATAGAGGCATGATTGGGGTATTTGATAATCTCTTTCTTGTTGAGAGGCAGTTTTGAAAATGGAACAAGAAAAATCCTGATTTAATTTTCCCTTGAAATAAATTAGGAGAAAATTGTAATTCCACATCACATGAAAACTTGTACAAGTTAACTAAGTTATTTTGTCTTAGTTGGTTTAGTTAATTCTAGTTTAGGGTCTAATTTGAGTCGTGTAGAGTGGTTCCTACTTTATAGGAGCCCTGGTTGAGTTTATTTTGGGTTGTAATTAATTAATTCAATTTAATTGAGTTAAAGTCAATTAAACGAATTCCAATTGTTGGAGGAACTAGTAGGAGGTCTAGCAGTGGGGTACATCTTTAATTTTCAATCAGTTAACTGAGAAATCAACCATAAATAACTCATGCACGCAATATGTATGAGTTAACGAGTTAATATTGGAGTTCAAGAGTGACATACTATCAGTTGTATGATCATCCAAATTGTACAAGTGGTGCATGCAGTCAGAAAAAGGCCTATGATGGATTGTGTAGTATTGGATGGGGATTTCCCTAATTAATAGGGGGATAATTCCAAAGGAAACAATGCAAGGAAGTAGGGACTTGGGTAAGCATAAAATGGGCTAAGTATTGACCAAGGCTTGTCTAGGAAGTAGTGAGACAAATAGAGATAGTGCAAAGGTTGCTCGGGCTTGAGCAGATCATTATAATCTTCTCATGTTTTTTCGCTAATAAAATATACATATAGGAGGGGGTTTTAGTTGTGGATTTCCCTAGGAAATAATTGTGTAATTTGTTGATTGAATTCTTTCTCTTTTATGCTTCGTGATTTTGTGATCCTTTAATTGTTTCCACAGTTGGTAGAGTAGACTCAAGTTTATTGTTTTAGTAAATTACAATTAGCAGTTTGAATCTACAAGGAATTTCTACATGTTGTACTCTCATTCCGTATTCATTTTGTCCCAAGCTACTCGAAGGTCCGTGGTTGGGAACTTTCACGGGAGGTGGTCGTCATGGGCGATCCTTAATTTTCTTTCATTTTCACTCAAGGGTCGCGGGGACAGGGATTTACAACAACAAATGTTTTCTATGTGTTTTCTGCACACCACATCATCTGGGCCTTCTTTTGAATTGGTTGTGGTCCTTCCTTCTGCTAATTTATAATTTCTTGAACCATCAGGCATATCTTTTAGTTTCCTGGTCTTGGTTGCAGGGGTCTGGTATAATGGCTCATTTTCAATATGGCTATAATGGTGTCTTAGTCATTTTCAAAGAGAGTCAATGTTGGGGAGTCCTAGTAGGTCTAAGCATTCACTGTTGCAAATTCTTGGATGATATATATATATTGGGTCACTACCCCCATACTCATAGGCACTAGCATCCTTGTATATTGGGTCACTATCAGCGTACTCATAGCCACTAGTTCCCTGGTATATGGTAATTCTAGGACTGGTGTCGGGGCCTTATCAATTTTGTAATCTAAATTCCCTCTTAGGTGGTCCCGAAAGTTCTTTGTTCCATTTTTTTGTAGAATCCTATTTCCTATCGCTCCACAGCAACGACTAATCAATCAATGGGGAGGCTCTTCTGTGGCATCTTCATCCAAACAAATATGTATCATCAGGTGGGCGTTCGTGGCAATTTTTTTTGATGTAGTGCCTCTGGAGGTTCAAAGGGAAATTCAATCCTTGGAAGCATCAGAGTTTGGTCAAAATTTGTGTCACTCAGATTCTGAAGTTTGTGTGGGGAAGACCAAATGGGTACCAAACCCAGGAAAATGGAGGAAGCGATGATTTTATTGTCTACATTCCCTATTTACACATAAACAAATGGATCCTTTGCTTCACATGGTGCTTAGAGATAAGCACATTGACAAGTATTAACTCTTCATTGGTCAAGAGGAACTGAAAAGCATTATGTGGAACATCATACATTGATATAGATGATATTGTTGTTCGTCTAAATAAGATAAAATGCTACATAAGTATAGACTCAAACATTGATTCTGTGGCACCTTAGAATGGAGAAACAATCATCAACGCTACCCCAGTGCATATGGTCAGTGAAAATTATTCTCCAAAACAACCCATAATCATTTTAGATGAATGATTCCTCCTCTGTTTTTCTGATACCCGATGCTCCTATCTTGTTCTGTTGGTAATTTTCATTCTCTTCTTTCATCACCCTAGTAATTTTGTCCTTTTTTTACTTAATTCATTGTGTTGTCGAAATTTCATATTGTCAACAACTATAACATTTTTGAATGTATAGACAATCCTCGTAGCTAAATGTTCACTCAAGTTTTGTTACCTATTCACAAACAAATCAATCACTGATGGGATTGTAATACTATAAATTTTTAGTTTGGTTGACAAGGTCAAAAAACACTTCTTAAAACGTCAATTATATTTTTATTTTTTGAATATCAATAAAAATATTTGATCAGATATTACCAAAAAAAAATACAATGCTTGGCACTAATAATATTGATTTCAAAGACTTATTTTATAAAATGAACAAACGTATGTAATAGTTGAAAACAAACATAAAAGTGAGGAATAATATGTCAAGTGAGATATTTCTGATGACAACTGAATTTGCTTATTAAAATCTATTTAAAGAAAATACTAGGCACTAATAATATTAATTTCAAAGACTTCTTTTATAAAATGATAAGTATGTAATAGTTGAAAATAAACATAAAAGTGGGGAATAATAAGTCTAGTGGGATATTTCTGATGACTATTGAATTCGCATATTAAAATTTATTTATAGAAAACACTGCATTTCTCACCATCATGATTACCTGCCAAATAAAATTATTCCATATTCACTAGTGATTTCCAATTCTTCAGTGTGTATGTTTTAATAAATTATATCTAGTGCTCTCCTCTGCACCACTTGTGGGGTTGGTCCACTAACTATTGGGTTCATGTGATTTCATTTATATATTGTTTATTTCTGACAATTTATGAAAAGTAGTTTGATTTTGGAGTTCGGAAATGACTATTGATTTCTTTGTCATGCATCACTTAAGGAAAAAGAAATAAATTTGGAAGAAGGAAAGCCATCATGAATGATATTGGCATAGGCATCAGATTTAACGTTGTTGAAAGATAGATAGTTTGGCTTTACATATTTATTTTCTGCATCCTTAATAATTAAAAGTTCAATTATTTTTTACATTTAAAAAAATAAATCTTAATATATTAAAGACAATTAAAAGAATTTTAAAAGTAATGACACATAAATCTTAATATATTAAAAATAATTAAAAGAATCTTAAAAGTAATGACACTTAATATTTAGTATAAATATAAATGAAATAATTACCCTCAAAACATGGTTTATAGAATTAATTCATTAAATTAGAAATTAAGATTTAAATTTAGATAATAATTATTTTATATATAAAATTGAAAAGCCTATAATTTAATTCAAGAAAAAGGATAGTAACATCAAGTAAGGATAATATATCAAATCAAATGCATATTTACAATCTATATAATATTATATTGTAAAAAAAACTTTACAGATAGATAATACACATTTATGGAAATTTATTTGGAATTTTGAATCACAAATAGATAATATACATTTATGGAAATTTAAAATACAAAAAATTGTCACTGAAAGAATAATGACAAGGCGCAAAAGCTTTTGTTGTTGTTAACTTCACAAACTAATAGGTAGAATAACTTTGGTCATTTAATATAGGTGCATCATTGCTAGTTGTATTTAAATTGCTAAGCAGATTGGATATGCTTCATCTCAATCCTCTAGAGGTAACTGAATTTTCTACCAAATATTCTTTGATGCTCTCCAAAGCTGTTACTACAAATTTCATAGTTGGTCTTTCATTTGGTGAATGCTTTGAACAAAGCAAACCAACACGCAACAAAGAAACTAAGCATTTGTACACTTTGTTTTCTTCAAAGTCATCACCGCCCACTTCAATAAAAAGGTCATTGTCAATTACCTCCTTTACCCTATCAGGAATTGCCAAGTTCACCCAACTGTGCAAGTTTAGGTCTCCAATAAACATGCCACTTGCTGGTTGTTTTCTAGTAAGAATCTCCAATAACAAAATGCCATAACTGTAAACATCTCCTTGAGAGGACACTGCCACACCTAATCCATACTCTACAATAAAGACAACAAATTTTGTTAAAGCAATGCATACAATATTTTTAATGAGAAAAAGACAAGAGAGTAATATTTTAAAATGTCATACCTTGGGCAATGTAGCCCACGGATCCTCTCAAAGCAAGTGTAGAAGATAATGAACCAGTGGAGCTTTCACCACTTAATTTTGCAATGCCAAAATCTGTTACACAGGCTACCATATCTTCATCCAAAAGCACATTGCTAGGCTTTATATCACAATGCACCACTTGTACAAAAGAAGCATGATGAAGATATTTTATGGCATGAGCTACATTTATGGCAATGTCTAGTCATGCTCTCAATCCCAATTCACACACAACCTCTACATTGTTGTTGTGTATATTAGGATATATATGCTTCTCTAAGCTTCCATTAGGAATAAACTCAAACACTAAGCCTTTGAAATGGAGGTTTGAACATGAAGTTATGAATTTCACTAGATTCCGATGCTGAATTTTTCCCAAGACATTGCATTCTCCTTTAAAAAACTTTGCAAGCTAAGAACCTTCACGGCGACAAGAGTGCCATCGATCAAAACTCCTCTATAAACTAACCCAAAGCTACCTGTTCCCAACAAATTGGCCTCGGAAAATCCATTTGTAGCTCTATGAAGCTCTTGATATGAGATCCTTTGATGCCCAAACTTTTGGAAAATAGCTCTTGAGACATAATGCATATTCCTTCGCCATAGAAATATCAAAAGAAAACAACATACTATAAAAGCAACAACTCCACTGACTAGAAATAATACTCTTTTCACAATTGTAGGATGTGTTGGATCAGGTGCACAGCAATTAAATAAAATTAGCACAGCATTCAATCAAGCACATAAACACAAGAATTTAACGTGGTTCACCCAACCAATCTGGGCTACGTCCACCAAGCATAGGCATCAAGAATATATTAATCAAATTGGAGATTACATCAAGAAATCCTCACACTCTCTTAGAAAATCATCCGAATGATTTCCTGTTATATAGCATAGAGAATCTAACAGCCTCATAACTCCCTCAAATCAAATATAGGAGGCATTAACTCCCTCCCAACAACCTGGAGCTAATCTAGGAACCGAATCCCTATTGTTGTCATCCTTCAGAGATTTTTGCCTATTTGACTCAAACATAAAATCTCAACAATCTCCACCTTGACAACAATTCGCCTGATGCCCTGTTATTATTATTTTATCTTTTCTGCAAGCCAAGAGAATCCAAACACCAGCATAGCTTCTCCAACAGAACTGGTTTCGTGAACATGTCTGAACAGTTCTCCTTTGTATGCACCTTTTCAAGAGAGACTCCCCTTTCAGTGATAACCTGTCTTACAAAATGGTACTTAATTGGAATATGCTTTGATTTACTATGATAGGCCGGATTCTT
>APFE030871583.1:0-58955 GCA_000404065.3 Pinus taeda
ACACAGAAGAGCTACCACGATCAACTTCCATCTCAAGCGAGCGAGGCACCAGCGAGATCGAGGGTTCACCTTTCTCTTTGATGGCTAGATGCACGTGCTTGGTATCAGTGGACTACTCTTTTGAGTAGATCTTATTATTTGTGTTCTTCCCATGTTTCGGGGACGAAACATGCTAAGGGGGGTGGAATGTTATATACTTAGGGGGGATAATATGGGGTACAAAGGGAGGTACCCAAGGTAATTATGTAATAATGGGATGGGCCATAGTAATAAATAAGGTGTTTAACCCATATCATGTAAGAGACCACAAGTAGTTAGTAATAATGTAAGGGGCCCATGGTATTAGTTCGATGGTATGAGGGAACCATGGTAATGACCCATGGTATTGTATGTATGAGGCCTATATAGAGGCTAGAGACTCCACATGGAAGGAAATGTCAAGGAAAATTGTGTGAAGGAAGAGTCAAGGATTATTGTATGTACAGGCATATGGCTTGTGGAGTGTTCTCCTTCCTTAAGGAGTGAATGTATGGTGTTGCCCTACCTTAAGGGTTTGATCAATAAAGTGAAGCATTTCTATATTCAAATCTTGTTATTTCTTGGGTTTATTTGCATTGTCTTATATTTTCATATTAGATCTATAATAAGTGGTATCCCCCCTAGGTATATAACATGTTACAAGGTAAATCCTCTAGTGGTAATAGTGGACAATCCTAGAAGTCATTTTATATCCTCTCATTCTTTCACAAGGGAGTTCGTAGTTTGAGCAAATTAATTGAGTACAAATCTTCAACCCTCTCTAAGGCACATAGTACTGTACATTTCAGGGACTTTTTTATTGTTTTTCTTGTAGTTTTTGTTGGGATTCCTTGGGATAATTTTTGCTGGTTCAAATAAAACAGGACTAGTTATGTTGTGATCATTTGTTGTCTTGTTTTAGAGAGCATATTCTAGATTAGTTTGAGGCTTGTCTTAGGGCATTTTTTTTAGGTCTGGTTAGGAATCATTCTAGGGCACTGTTTAGGACTTTAGGTTCAGACCTTGTACAGTGATATATAAGATCACTGTGGAGAAGTTAGAGATGTTTGAGATAAGGGAGGATTGAAGTCTAAATTGATTACAATTTTGCCTTGAACAGTGAGTCTTAATCATTTCATATAACAACACAATCTTCAATGGCAGTTGTCAATATATGACAGTGTTTCTCACTGTAAGACAGTGGTTGTAAGGGGTTCATCTTTTGAGTTTCAATATCATGCACTAAGCCAATCATTAAATTTGAAGTTTGTTGAAGTGATCCATTATAAGTATATCATAATCTCACCTTTCATCTAGGTCAATCATTGATACATAAACAACACAGGCTCTTGAGCAGACCTAAGCTAGATACAGGACTGTGGAAGGCTAGCATATATATATATATATATATACAATCTTGACCCTTATCATGGCAAAACAGTTCTGAAGCCTACATCAGCGTTCAGAAGACACTCTTTTGATTGTTTGAATACTTGTAGTAAAGTTACCACATTGACCATTGACATCAATCATATGACTATATTTAATAAACTGTTAGATACCTGTTAAGAAGCAGCTAGATAGGTATTGACAATATTATTGTCTAGTTGATGCATATTTAATCAGGATCTAATCCTGAGTAAATATGTGTTTGATGCATAGAGAGTACTGTGAAGAGGACATGAGTAAAGATGTGTTTGATGCATAGAGACTCGAGAGTGCTGTTAAGATTACATGGTTGTTGAGGGCTTAGTAGTGATTAGAGTTATTTGATGCTGCCTAGGGTTTCATACTAATTATTGAGCAAAACTGATTGATCTTTAAAGCAAAGATATTAAAGATGCTATGGTTTGCTTGATTAACAACGTTTGAGTCAAGTTTGTTGCCTAAGGTTTGATATATATGATATTTATGATAATCATCCTAGGTTGACTTGACAATGATGTGTTGACACCTTGACTTCACTTGACCCATAGATTGTGGCACATAGACCTCTGACAGTTATAACCTAGGAATTTGTACTAGTGATGATCTAGGGATTTGTAGTGATGATGTAGAGGGTGTACTATCATAATGACATGACTTTACATGATGGTAGGTCTTTGAGGGCAATATCATCTTGTTGTACAACTTATTGATGTGAAGATGGATAACAGTGTATGACTAGTGATTACTAGTGAAGAGACATATGCTGGTAGCTCTCCGTGGGCAGAGTTTGAGAGCATTGGTGGCAGGTCATAGGGATGACTTGAGGCATCTTGGAGTATGTCATTATTAGACATTTGGGTTCAACATTTGCAACAATAAAGGGTGATTGGTTCAGTGATGTTGGTAACCAACGTAGTGAGCACATGAACGCTCAATTATTCATGTGCAATGCAATGATTTAGTAGTAATGTACAATGGCCTATGTGAGCAATGACATGTAGTGATGTGTAGTGGTTAGTGGTAGCAGTTCGTACAATGATGAACAATGGTTAGCTTGTGCAATTGTCAGTTGATTTGGAAGTAGGGTTTGATGTGCAGTGTAGTGATTAGTTTGTGCATCATAGTGCAGTGATTTGTTTGGACAATTTTGTATAGTGATCAATGGCTACCAAGATTTGACAGGCTATACAGTACAACAACATCTTCTATTCAGTTATCTTATATTGATTCAGAGCACAGGGGGATCCAGTGTGAAAATTGTGAAACGTGGTCTGCTTGTTGATTAGGGTGGTAGGGTGGTGCAAGGCAGGTGATTGAAGTCACCTTTAGGTTGTGGCTTGAAAACACTTCAGGGCGGCAGGGTGGTGCTAGGGTAGGTTGTATCCTATATAGGACGTTGTGGCATCCTTTCACTTGGGGCTAATAAATTACAGGGCGATGAAGCATCCTTATAACAACATTTGGTAAACAGAGTGTTGGGGCACCCATCAGGTTGTGCCCTGAATTATAGGGCACTGGGGCATTCTTCCGATTGCAACAGGTTATTAAGGTGTAGTAGCATCCTACAGGTTGTAACTTGTAAATCAAGGGGTTGGATCTTCCTTCATTTGTAGTTGAAAACTCATTGTAATTAGTTTTCTTTTAAAGAGGAGATGACAATGACCAAGAAGCGTTCTGTGGTTTTTGACCCGGAGGGGGTTTTCCTTCTAAAAATATTGTGTCTATTGTCTTTATCTTTTTGCATTGTTGTCTATTGTTGATTATTGTTTATGATTATCTGAAGAAGAACAATAATAATAACTGAAGATTAACTATCAATATGAAAAATATTAATAAAGTGCTAATTGCTAAGAAACACTAATTCACCCCCCCTCTCAGTATTTCCAACAATTGGTATCAGAGCTTGGTTTCTTCAGTAACAGCTTAACCACTCGAAGGCAGATCTCAGATTATAGAGATGGGAAAATCGAAGAAGAAAGCAACGAAGCATTTAAAGGAAGTTTTAGGTACTATAACATATGAAGAAAATCAATATTGTACTCCAACTCCCGAATTTGATGAAGATAATTACTGGATATGGGAATTTAGAATGGTAGTCCATTTGGAAGCTCATTATGTATGGAAATTTGTTATGTTTGGAGACACATCTACCGATGAAGCTAAAAGGAACATTATGAAAGACATGAATGTCATTTTTAATATTTTGCCAGATCCCATAAAAGAAAAAGTTGGTCACTGCTCACGACCAAAGTTCTTTGCGGAAGGCTCCATAATCCCTACTCAAAGAAGCATGTAGGTCAAGATATAAATGTTGATAATCATGTGGATTATGATATCAAGGAATCAAACCATGATGATAGTGAAGAAATTGAGGAAATGAGTGAGATCGAATTACAAAATGAAGTGATCAGAGTTATAAAGGAACTCAAGAATGAAAGAGAAAGAACAAAATTTCTGGAAGCATAATTGGATATTCAAAAGGATGTGCCGAAAGACTCAATAAGAAGAATGAAGAATCCAAGAAAATCAATAGCAGTATTAGAGTACAGTTGGAAGAAGCCAAAAAGGTCGAAAATTCAGAATGGAAGAATACAGAGACATAAAATCACACACTCAAGAAAGAAGTCAATCAAAAGCAACATGAACTTGATGTAGCCATTGTAGAGATTAGCAGGCTTAAGAAACAAATATAGTAAGCAGAAATTGAAAAGAGAGACTTGGCAAGCCAGTGAAAGGAATCTAGTTAGAAGCATGAAATTGAAGTTGATCAAAAGCAAAAAGCACTGGATACAAGTATTGCAGAAATAGACAGGCCCATGATGGAAAATGGAAGACAGAAGGAACAAATACAAGTTCTCAACAGAGAAGCAGAAAAGGTCACTCTTCTAAAGCTACATATACAAGCAACAGAAAGAAGACGACAAATTTTGAAAAGCCGGTTTCAAGAAGACCTTGCTCAAAATCAAGAAGAACTTGACACAACCTTTAATGAAGTCAACAAGTTCAAGGATTGGCAGAAGGAACATTTGCAGGTAAGTGATAGGAAAAATTAAGAATTGGCCCAATTGAAGATAATGGTAGGAGAAACAACTTCAAATAATGATGGTGAAGCAGTCAAGGACAAAGGACAACAAAAGTCTATGACACCGCCTCTAAAAAGGAATGAGTATAGAACATCATCCAGGTACGTTTATCCATTTATTGGTTTTTGTTTTTCATGTACTAACTTTGGACATATGGTTAGGGATTGTAAAGTTGTTGACAGGTACAATTATCAAAGACCATTGCCTCCGAAGTATGAATAATCTGGGTACACTCAATCATTTAATGGTTATTGTTTTTTATGTACTAACTATGGACATATGTCTAGGGATTGTGAAGTATTTGATAGGTACCATTATCATCCGCAAAATCCTAGAGGCAAGTTTGCAAGATCATGAGACAAGTTCTATGATGATTTTGTGAACAGAAAATACGTGCCAGATGGGCCACACATTGAATGCTTCAAAGGTCACAACTATGGCCATATAGCTTGCCATTACAGATATCAGATGGAATCGCTTATGGACAACATTAAATGCTTCAAGTGTCATAACTATGGGCACATTGCTCGAGATTGCACTTGCAGGTAAAAGCAAAAGGTCATGAGGCATCAACCGTTGCTTCAGATGATGACACGAGTCAAGATGGCCCATTGGGTGACACACCATTCTGAAAAGATACGGCTTGTCGACTCCTTGAAACTTGAAAAGTGGGAGCACATGCAGGTTACTAGTCCACAAGGATCATCATTGACAAATTATTACAAGAAGGCTTCTCGTCAGGGGAAGCACAAGTAGATGACAGGTCCACAGGAAGCAGGCAAATTTTTAGGGGGAGTCACCCTTTGCCATTTATGTCAAAGGGGGAGAGAAATCACGAGAAGAAGATTGAAATTATGAGAAGGAGATGGAAGCATGAAGTCAGGGGGAGTTGTACTCGCAAAACGAGTATGTCTGTTGCCAACAATGACAAAGGGGGAGATTGTTGAATGGTGTTGTCATTGATGTCAACCCTAGGTTTTGACTTTGACTGAAACACCCATCATTGATGTCAAATGAACAATGAATGCTTCTTAGAATTGTTTGGATTACATCAAGTTAAAGGCTACACTATTGGATGGTGGAAAACCCAAGTCCTAGGGTTTGGGTTCCCTAGAATGAGGATGTACCCCAACTTTGTTGAGGGTTTTTGAAGGCTCGAAACATTGAATTTGACTTGGAAATCCATGTCATTGGATTCTCCTTATCGATATCTTTCCGGTGGTATGTGGCACGCCTTAGGAGGCCTCCTGGTTTGAGAGATAATTGAGTTTGAAGTTTGTGACCCCAATTTCTGGGCTAAAACCCCAAGGGGTGGTGACATGCATAAATTCATTGGTTATGGGCCTCAACAATTAAGCATGAGGGTTTCTCCTCATGTTTTAAGAAGTAATTATCGTAGATTCGTATGGAAAGGTATCACACTTATGAGAAGGGTCTTTCATCATTAAATTGCCGAAATTCCTTTGCTATGGGTAAGACCTTTTGATTAAAATTTGAGTTAACAAAAACAAGTGTGATTATTAAACTAATTAACATTATAAAAAATGTTTAAGCTCCTAAAATCCTCTAATGCCTAACTTAGAAACCCTTGCATTGATCTATAAAAGAAGACCTAATCTAACCTCAAGCCATAACATTCTTAACACATTTATCTTATTATTTCACACCTCTGAAATTGTTTGACCTATCTGAGGCAAGGACAGCGAAAAAATCAGTAGTTAAGGCTTGATTGTCATATGGTTCTGCGATCTTTTGAAAGAGCGAAGGCCTAAAGGTCTTGAGAGGCAACTTATCTTTTGTCCTTAAAGCTCAGACCTGTGGCGGAGGAATCCTTTTGGACAGGGCATTCACTATATTTTAGGTTACTCTTTTGCAAATTGCACGTACATGGATTAAGTCTCGGACTTGAGGCCATACAAAATTTTGGTCTTGTATATTCAGTCACAAACAAGGTTTTTGCGTTGTATTTTTTGTTTTGTTTTGCCTTGGGTATTATGGGATGTGTTTGAGCAAATTAGTTGAGTACAAATCTTCAACCCTTTCTAGGGCACATATTACTGTACATTTCAGGGACTTTTTTAGTGTTTTTCTTTTAGTTTTTGTTGGGATTCCTTGGGATAATTTTTGCTGGTTCAAATAAAATAGGACTAGTTCTGTTGTGATCATTTGTTGTCTTGTTTTAGAGAGCGTATTCTAGACTAGTTTGAGGCTTGTCTTAGGGCATTTTTTTAGATCTGGTTAGGGCTCATTCTAGGGCACTGTTTAGGACTTTAGGTTCAGACCTTGTACAACAATATATAAGATCACTGTGGAGAAGTTAGAGATTTTTGAGATAAGGGAGAATTGAAGTCTAAATTGATTGCAATTTTGCCTTGAATAGTGAGTCTTAATCATTTCATATAACAACACAATCTTCAACGTCTGTCAATATATGACAATGTTTCTCACCATAAGGCAGTGGTTGTAAGGGGTTCATCGTTTGTGTATCAGTTTCATGCACTAAGCCAATGATTAACTTTGAAGTTTGTTGAAGTGATCCATTATAAATACATCAGAATTCTACCTTTCATCTAGGTCAATCACCGATACATAAACAACACAAGGACTTGAGCAGACCTAAGTTAGATACAAAACTGTGGTTAAGTCTATCATATATATATATATATTCAACAGTCTTATCAAGGCAAAACAGTTCCGAAGCAAGCCAATATATACTCAAACAAATGCTTAGGTGACTGAAGCCTACATCAACATTCAGAAGAGATTGTTTTTGATTGTTTGAATATCTGTAGTAATGCCATCACATTGACCATTGACATCATCATATAACTATTTTTTAATAAACTGTTAGATACCTGGTAAGAGGCATCTAGGTATTGACATAATACTGTTGTCTAGTTGATGCATGTTTAATCAAGATCTAAAGCAGAGTAAAGATGTGTTTGGTGCATAGAGAGTATTGCGAAGTGGACAAGGTTGTTGAGGGCTTAATATTGATCAGAGCTATTTGATGTTGCCTAGGGTTTCACAATAACTGTTGAGCAAAACTGATTGATCTTTAAAGTAGAGATATTAAAGATGCTAGGTTTTGCTGGATTGACAATGTTTGAGTCAAGTTTGTTGCCTAAGGTTTGATATATATGATATGTATGATAATCATCCTAGGTTGACTTGACAATGATGCTTGATACCTTGACTTTCTCTTGACCCATAGATTGTGGTACATAGACCAGTGACAGTGATAACCTAGGAATTTGTACTAGTGATGATCTAGGGATTTGTAGTGATGATATAGAGGGTGTACTATCATAATGACACGGCTTTACATGATAATAGGGCTTTGAGGGCAATATCATTTTATTGTACAACTTATTGATGTGAAGATGGATAACAGTGTATGACTAGTTATCAACAGTGAAGAGACATATGTTGGGAGCTCTCCATGGCAGAGTTTGAGAACATTGGTAGCAGGTCATAGGGATGACCTGAGGCATATGGTGTATGTCATTATCATACATTCAGGTTCAACATTTGCAGCTGTACAGGGTGATTGGTTCAGTGATGTTGGTAGCCAGCGTTGTGAGCACATGAACGCTCATCTATTCATGTGCAATGTAATGATTTAGTAGTAATGTACAGTGGCCTATGTGAGCAGTGACATGCAGTGATGTGTAGTGGTCAGTGGTAGCAATTCGTACAATGATGAACAATGGTTAGCTTGTGCAGTTGTCAGTTGGTTTGGCAAAAGGGTTTGATGTGCAGTGTAGTGATCAGTTCGTGTAGTATAGTGCAGTGATTTGTTTGGACAATTTTTTATAGTGATCAGTGGCTACTAGTATTTGACAGGCTATACAATACACCAACATCTTCTATACAATTATCTTATATTGATTCAAAGCATAGGGGGATCCAAACTGAAAATTGTGAAACGTGGTCCGCCTAGTGATTAGGGTGGCAGGGTGGTGCAAGGTAGGTGATTGAAGTCACCTTTAGGTTGTGGCCTGAAAACACTTTAGGGCGACAAGATGGTGCTAGGGCAGGTTGTAGCCTGCAAAGGACATTGTGGCATCCTTTCAGATGGGGCTAATAAATTATAGGGCTATGAAACATCCTTCCGACAACAGTGGGTAAACAGAGTGTTGGGGCACTCGTCAAATTCTGGCTTGACTTATAGGGTGTTGGGACATCCTTCTGGTTGCGACAAGTTATTAGGGTGTAGTAGCATCCTACAAGTTGTAACCTGTAAATCAGGCGGTTGGAGCCTCCTTCAGTTGTAGCTGAAAACTTGATGTAATTACTTTTCTATTAAAGAGGAGAAGACAATTACTAAGAAGCTTTTGGTGGTTTTTGACCCGAAGGGGGTTTTCCACCTAAAAATCTTGTGTCTACTGTTTTTATCTTTTGGCATTGTTGTATGGTGTTGTCTACTGTTGATTATTGTTTATGATTATCTGAAGAAGAACAAGAATAATAACTAAAGATTAATTAATGCTCTAAAAAATATTATTAAAGTGCTAATTGCTAAGAAACACTGATTCACCCCCCTTCTCAGTATTTCCAATAAAATATGCATTTTCATCCATAGAATAACTAGATGTCTATGTTGGGCAGTTGGCTTTGTCTGAATGGTTGGTGGCATCCAGTGTGTTGGCATTGATGTCAACCAAGCTAGCATTGATGTCAACTAGGCTAGCATTGATTAGCATGATATGTCAAGCTTAGGGGAAGCCCCATGGTTGCTGCAGTCCTTGGTAGAGAACCATCATAGTAGCAGGGCAGGATGAGGTAAGAAGCTAATTGTGCCTATGATGGTTAGGGAGTCCTAAGATTTGGAGGAGATTCTGCCTCATGAGACTAGCTCATATGCTCCTGGATGTGGCATAGTTGGATAGTTCTTAGAAAGAGCTGTCTAATGGTATATTGAAGTCCACAAATGGCCTCCTAGATCGAAATTTATTGCTAGTCAAAGTGAGGACCCTCAAAGTCAAAAGGGTAGAGCTAAAAGTGGTTGGAGGACCCTTTGGAGCAAGTTTAAGTTTGGCGGCATTGCCAAACGTGGTGGAACAGTTGATGGAGGTGACCACCATTGAAATGGTGGGCAAGTTTGTGGGCGGATCCGCAGCCACGTGTCCCCACCAGGGCTTTAGTGTAATTGCGACGAGGTCTGCTACTCGATAGTTAAAGTGGAGAGGGGTGGCGCAAAGCTGATTGGCCAAACCACTGATTGCAAGGTCAACGACTGAAGTTGATTGCGCCACCCCCTGCCCTAAAACCCTAAACCATGCAAAGGGGTGGCAGAATGGGTGGTTTGCTCAGCACAAACCACAAACAATTTTGCTCTAATAGTGGGGCAGATGTGAGCATGATGTCATGCTGACAAGGTGACCACAGAAGGTTCAAAGGGTGCACAATAATTGAAGATAGGGATGACGCAACCCAGATACGACATCAACATGTTGTGGTAGTATGAAGGACACATGGCATGTAGATTTGACAATATTGGGTACCTAAGTGGGCCAAAAATGTGTGACATGTGGACCAATTCTAAGGCACCATGTGGGGTTAATGACACAAACATGGCGTCATCCCCGAGGCTTTATCCTAGAGGTTTAAAAGGGTGCACAGGCAGAAGTAGTGGGCTAACTTGGCACTGGGCCAACACGATAGAGCATAGGGCCAATGAAAAGGATACGAGTGGATCCACAGGACATGTCATCCTTGAGGCTTGATCCCGGAGGAAATAAAAGGGGGTAAGGGAGAAAGTGGCGGGATGACAATGCCGGGACATATTAGCACGTACTGGCAGAACCACAAGCCAATCAAAGAAGAGGAAGGGTAGCCCCACGGGACATGTAATCCCACAAGGCAAACCTCGGTAGTTTTTAAAATGTGCAATAAAAATAACATCGGGATAGAGGTGTCAAGGGCCAATGTTTAGCGCCAAGACTTGGTTCTGTGGGCGCCTTGTGACCATTGGCACGGAAGGTAAATGTGTGGTGTTTAAGCCCTCGGGGGCTATAAGCAGCTTAGACGTGGTTCCATGTGCAGTTGGTGATTAAGGGTGCGGAGGAAGATAAGCCCTCGGGGGCTATAAGCAGCTTAGACGTGGTTCCATGTGCAGTTGGTGATTAAGGGTGCGGAGGAAGATAAGCCCTCGGGGCTTAAAGGTAAAAAGGCGTGCATAGAAGTTAAAGGCTATTGTTATGACACTTGGCCTTCTGGGCCAAAGGGGCCACAAATTGCAAAGTTAAAAGGCCTGGTTCAAGCAGATTTCTCCATCCCTAGTCTTCCTTGTGCAACATGAAGAATTAAATGAAAGGAATGCTCAAGTGCCTATTCCTTGAATTAATAGAGTTGCAGTGGTCAAGAAGTTGTACAAAGCAGAGTATAATGTATGGGAACATTTTGATTGTGAGCTAATTCTCAGTATGGATGAACACTCTCAAGGTCAATCACAAAATTAATTCAGCTGTAGTGGCTAAGTATTCAAATGTGTCAGCAGAATGAAGACCATACCTATGCGAGAGGTTGAGTGAACCAGTGCCTTGCGCAGGCTTTTAATTGAAGACTAGTGTGCCACAGTATGCATTGAATGCCGTGGTTGATGAGCTGATAGGGAGTGTTGTGCACTGTGTCCATGATGAACAAAAAGGCTCGTACAACATTGAGTCTTGTGTGAAGCAGTGTTGTGCGCAGAGTGAAGAGTTTGAGGGGATGTAAGTAACCAAGTGTGAGCAGAAGGGTGATGGTGGCTGAGAGCTGATAGTTATACAGAGAAATTAAGGGTCGAGACCATAGCTGAGTAGTGAAGTGTGCAGTGCAAAGAAGGGATGCAGAGCAGAGAGGATGGTGTTGTGTAGAACAACTGACCAGGTTTTATATTTTTTGTGCATTTGTATAGGTCTTTGTTTTCACAGCCTGAAAACTGTGTGAAAAGTAGAAAGTTGGCTAGAGCAGGTGGTGACCTGCATTCGTAAGGGGTTGGCGCCTCTTGGCAAATAGTGGCTTGCTATCTTAAAGGGGGTTGGGGCCTCTTATGAGTGGGTACTCACAAACAACTTGATGTAATTAATTAGTAGCTTAAATTACATCATAATAACAAACATATTGGTGGTTTTCTCCCTTTGGGTTTCCACGTAAAAATCCTTGTTGTAATATGTGCATCTTGCTCAATTGATGGACCGTGTGTTCGTGTGAATGATTTACATTGTTGCCTATGTATTGTATTGAGAATGCTCACATAAGTAATTGCCAAGAGTGAAATGAAATTAAGAATTGAGCTTAAAATTAAAAAACGTCACTAATAACTGATTCATCCCCCCTCTCAGTAATTCCTTATTCCAGAAATTGGTATTAGAGCCAAGTTCCTTTAGGAACAATTTAACCATTGGAATGTAGATCTATAAGGAATCGTGTTTAGACATGAGAGTCAGGATGCTTACTCAAGTAAGATACTAGCCTTTGATGGGACAAATTATGCTTTTTGGAAATTCAGGATGGAAGCCTATTTCATGTCCCTGGGGGTAGATGTTTGGAGCTCCGTATTGGTAGATTATGATGTCCCTGCAGTCCCTCCTATAGACGTAGATGGTAAAAAGGTGTATGGAAATAATGCAAAGGCCAAGAATGGCATTCTCTTCAGTCTTAGTCAATCTGAACTTTTAAAGGTTATGCATTGTAAGTCAGCGAAGGAAGTGTGGGACAAGCTTAATCAGAGCCATGAAAGAGATGAGAAAGGTAAGCAAGCCAAACTTCAAACCTTGAGAATGAGCTTTGAGAGCTTGAGAATGAGTGAAAAAAGGAGTATAATAGAGTATTTCCTCAAAGTTGATGAAGTAAGCAATATGATTAGAGGAGTTGGTGAACCTATAAAAGAAGTAATTATTTAGAAGGTTTTTTGCCTATGAGATTCAATGCCACAATCTCAACCATCGAGGAAATGACAGACTTGAAAAGTCTCACCATGGACCAGCTACTTGGTACTCTCACAGCATATGAGATGAGAGGAGGAAAAGAGAAGACTGAATCGAAGGAGGCAACTTTCAAGGTGCCCAAGAAGGCTAAGGAGCACAAAGATCATCAAGATTTTTCTAGTTGTGAATCTGATCAGGAGTTGGCTCACTTTGCCAGGAAACTAAAGCGTGGTTCAAGAAAGTACAAAGGCACACTGCCCTTCAAATGCTTTGAGTGTGGAAGAGTTGGACATTTCGCTGCTAAGTGTCCTTATAAAGAAAAGTCAGGAAATGACAAAGACCAAAAGCTCGAAGATAAAGCTCAAAAATTTCAATAAAGGAAGTCCTTCAAAAAGAAGGGACTCTACTCCAAGGAGGACAACTCTGCACTAGAATATGAGAGCGAGGATTCCCTAGAAGGTGAGTTTAATGAATGTTTGCTTATGGCACTTGACGCTGACTCTAAGAAACAAAATGTCTTAGACTATGAGGAATAAGAAGGAGTAGTGGATCTTGAAGGGGAGCTCATCAGTGCTCTTGATGAGTTAAATAAGTCCAGGAA
Organism: Pinus taeda; assembly: GCA_000404065.3. Taxonomy (NCBI): domain Eukaryota; kingdom Viridiplantae; phylum Streptophyta; class Pinopsida; order Pinales; family Pinaceae; genus Pinus; species Pinus taeda. The sequence continues at coordinate 13,044 of APFE030871583.1, forward strand.
AAGGAACAAACAACTAAAAGAGGCGCTGTTGCGTGCTAAAAAAGGTATATATAACTCAGACAATGAGGAGTTTGTTTATCGAAGAGAAAAACTTGATGAAGCCATTAAAAGTAAAGACAACTTAGCTCTTCGATTAGAAGAAAAACAAAAAACATGTGAAAAGCTAGAAGAAGAGAATAAACTCTTAAAGCAGGAGCTGATCAAGAAAAGGGAGGAGATAATCTATGAACCATGTAAAGAAGAGATTCTGTCCCTAAAAGTCAAGTTAGAGGAAGCAAAATGGAAAGAAGAAGTTCTGAATGATTTGATTCTCGAATGGGAGGAGAACTGTCAGAGTCTAGGAGCAGAAATTGTCTCCTTGAAAACGGATCTTGAGAGATTCGAGATTGAGAAGGATCTGGACAAAAAATTTATTGAAGGGACAAAGAAGTTAAACTACATTTTGAGCAGTCAAAGGCCTGCAGAGAACAAGATAAACTTGGGATACTCTAAATCACAAAAGTCTTTTATGGGAAAGACAAGCTTCAGGTCCGTAAGATTCGAAGACCCCTAGAGCTATGCAAAAGTGCTTCACGGAAGAATCAATGAAGATAAACAAAAATCAAGCTAGAGAGGCACTCAACATTGGAACAAGAATTCTAACATCTCAAAAGACGCACACCATAGAGAAATGAACCAATCAACAAAACGACAGAGGTACCTACGACCTTTTCAAACTCATCAATTCTCCAAATTCAGGTACCCAAATTTGTTTTATGTTCATTACTATAAATGCCATATCTTTGGACGTAAAGCTATTAATTGCAAACGAGTTAAAGTTGAAGGAGATGAAAATTTAAGATACAAAATTATCAGAACTCTAGAGGTCTGAACTCACTACCCAGGAATAGAAATCCTTTCTCTCCCTTGATGGATGAAGTTAAATGATTCAAATGCAATAATTTTGGGAACAAGGCAAGTGAGTGCAAAAGTAGGTTTGAGTACCCTTCTAAATTACAGTATGCTTGGGAGCCAATATTCTCAAAAGACAAGAAGAGTTGGAAACAAAAGACTAAAAAAACCATGGAGTGTGGACTAGCCTTATCTGTGCATGACCAAGAAAATAGATGGTATGTAGATATTGTTTGTTCTAAGCACATGACTAGGGATAAGAGTAAATTCTTGTCTTTGAAAGAAAAAAACATAGGGAACAATGTCACCTTTAGAAATAATGCTCCAACAAGAATTAAAGGTAAGGGCATAGTCAATGTTGATGAAAAGACATAGGCTCAAAATATGCTTTATGTAGAAGGTCTAAAACACAATTTGCTTAGTGTGATTTAGATGTGTGATAATGGCTATAATGTGACTTTTCGATCCAAAGACTGTGAGATTCGAAAGGAAGAAAATGGAAAGCTAGTGGGAAAGGTAGTCAGGACTCACAACAATGTATAAGTGTTTGATGACTCCAGAGTAAGCTACTACCTGAGTAAGACAAATCAAATTTGGTTGTGGCACAGGAGACTTGGTCAAATGAATTTTGATAGTCTGATAAAAATTAGTAAGATGGAAGCAGTAAGAGAATTGCCAAGACTATAAAGCCTGATGAATCAATCTGCAAGTCTTGTCAATTTGGCAAGTAGACAAGGACTCAGTTCAAGACAAAGGAGTTCTCATTATCTAAACCTTTGGAGCTGATTCACACTGATATCTGTGGCCCAACCAAGACAAATAGCCCAAGAGGAGAAAGTTACTTTATTTTATTTATTGGTGATTTTACCAGAGCCACGTGGATAGTGCTCTTGAAAGAGAAATCAGAAGCTCTGAAGAATTTCAAGATATTTAAAGCTCTGGTTGAGAATGAGAAAGATATCAAGATCAAATGCCTAAGATCAGATAGAGGTGGAGAATTCACTTCGAGAGAGTTTGAAGAGTATTGTGAAGAGCATGGCATAAGAAGGCAATACTCAGTGGCCATAACTCCACAACAAAATGGAGTAGTAGGCAGAAAGAATAGAACGATCCAAGGGATGGCCAAAGCTATGATGGATGAGGCAAATGTACTCCACACCTTTTGGGGAGAAGCAACACAAGCCGTTGTGTATTTAGCAAACAAAATACAGCTTAGACCTAACAGTAATAAGACTCCCTATGAGTTATGGAAAGGGAGGCCAACCTCAGTGAAACATTTCAAAGCATTTGGGAACAAATGTTATATCAAGAGGAATGAGAAAAATCTTAGAAAATTTTATTCTCAAGCTGGTGAAGATATATTCCTTGGATACTCAATCAAAAGTAAAAGCTACAAATGCTTCAACAAGAGAACAAAAAGAGTTGAAGACTGCATTGACATTATAGTGATTGAAATACTACCACAATTTGAGCCATCCGAAGAAAATGTGAACTTAGATGGATAAGCAAGTTCAACCACCAGATTCTCAGACCAAGAAGAAACAAAGGCAGAAGATGAAGAAAGAAGTACAATACAAAGGCCCAAAACTCCTTCAAGGTATGTTCAAAAGCAACATCCTGAAAGTCAAATTATTGGTGATCAAAGACTTGGTGTTCAAACTAGGAGGAGATTCTTTGGCAGTCCAACCTGCGCAAACCTTGCTCTCCTGTCTCAAATCTAGCCTAAAAATCTCAGTTAGGCAAGTGAAGACAAGTCCTAGGTGAAGACAATGAATGAAGAACTTGATCAAATTGAGAAGAATGACACTTGGGAACTTGTTCCAAGACCCAAAGAGAAAAATGTTATAGGTACCAAATGGGTCTTCAAAAATACGCTGAATGAGCAAGGCCAAGTAATAAGGAACAAGGCTTGACTAGTCTGCAAAGGGTATGCTCAAATAGAAAATATAGATTTTGAAGAAATCTTTGCACCTAAAGCCAAATAAGAAGCCATTAGATTGTTTCTTGCTTTTGCCAGTCATAAGAACATCAAGGTATACTAGATGGATGTGAAATCGACTTTTCTCGACGACAATCTGCAAAAGGTATATATAGAACAACCAGAAGGTTTCATGCTCTTAGAGAATGAAGACTGTCTGTAAACTGAAAAGGCTTTGTATGGGCTCAAGCAAGCTCATAGAGCTTGGTATGCCAGGTTGGATAAATACCTCCAACAAGAAGGCTTCAAAAGAGGCATTGCAAATAACAATCTGTATATAAAATTTGAAGATGATCACTTGTTGATCATGATGGTTTATGTAGATGACATAACCTTTGGCAGCGACTTGGAGCAGTTGGGACACCAATTTGCAAACTGTATGCAAAAAGAATTCGAGATATCAGTTTAACTCTTGTTTTCAGCACTAAATTTCATTGGTATTTATCTTGTTCAAGGGCTGATTTAGTTGCTACTTAATAACTTGTTGTGTTGCTGAAACATTGTTAAAATTGGCAACTAGGGCCAAATTCCACCTTAGGACAACTCAAATGATGGAGATGATTATTGCATTGGATTCCTCTTTTTGAGAGGTCCAATTTTGATATAAAGATCCTTATCATTTTGACAAGAAGAAGTGGAATTTTGAATTTATTCTCTCTCATGCACAAATTGTCAAGGTCGACCTCAGTGAAATGTAGGCTCAAGAAGCCCAGTGGATGTGTCTCCTCACCCTCAATGAATTGTATAAATAGAAGTGACTGCTCTCTTCATTTGGACATCACTCATCCCATCATTCTTCTCTCTCTTCTTTTGATTGGTTTGTACAACTTGGGCAGTCTCTCTCTCTCCCACGTGTGGCATAGAAGGACGAAAATTTCAGAATCAAGTGCGGGCCGAAATTTCAGACAAACAGACCAGTGTTGACCAACGTTGACCAGGGCTTGTTTGACCATATTTGACTGCATTTTTCTGGGCAGAATTTTGATTTCTTGAGGCCACATTCTCTGGCACAAAAATCGAGGCATTTGGGGTAGTTTGACTTGCGTTGACCACATGACTATTTGATTACAGCGTTGATTGAAGTTTGATCGAGTTTGACTAACGCTGGGTGGACTGTTTTGTGTTGACTTTGACCCTTGAAGGCCAAATTGGATTGTTGTTGATCAAGCTACTAGGAGGAAGTTTTGTTGCTAATTTGACTAGCGTTGACTTTTTGGTTAGGGTTGCAGTTGACTATTGTTTTGACAAGGTTGTTTTGATTGTGTATTGGGCAAGTAAATTTGATCTATGTACTCTCTTTGCTGAACTATTGAGTAATAATAAGAAGATTTGATCAAAGGGTTTTCCCCACATTGGGGTTTTTCTCTGGCATCCACCAAATCTTGTGTCCTCTTATCTTGGCTTGTCTTCTTCAGATGTTTTTATGTTCTATCTGCATTTACTGTCAATGTGTTTAAGTTAATGTGATTGCTATTGGAAATAGTTGGAAATTGTCATTGGGCTGATAAGGAACATTGAAGTAAATTGTGTTAAAGCTTAGAACATACCATTGTTATCTAAAATTAACATGGTATCAGAGCTCAGGTTAAAACAAAGCCCAAGCAAGAGTGAGGAAAAGAAATCACTAAGGGAAGCTGTTGGACAAGAACTTGGAACTAGTCCTAATGATGACTACATCCTACTTCAAATTCGAGGACAAGCTTAAGGACAAAATCGACTATCATGCATGGAAGATGTCTCTAGATTTGACTTTGGAATAAAATGATGACATGGACTATGTCAAAGGAAGAGTAGTGGAGCCTGTTTCAAATGCATCCGCAGCTGCACAAACAAAGTACAAGAAAGGTGAGGATAAAGCTAAGAAAATTATTGTTGATTCTATTCACAAGCCTTTGGTTGCCTATATTTCTGATTTGGAAACATCTAAGGAGATGTATGACCAGCTGGTTGGGATGTTCAAAGTAAATAATGCAAACCAAGTTCTCTTTCTCAAGAACAAGTTGAAAGACATCAAGATGGATAGAGGAGAATCCATTCAATCCTACTTCATGAGGATTACTGAGATTAAGAATGATCTCCTATCTATTGGGGAAGTCATTGGTGACAGGGAGCTCACTCTTATTGCACTTGGATGCCTTACAAGAGAATGGGATGTGTTTAACACTACCATCCTCAACAATGACAGGATTCCAGGATTTGATGAATTATTGGATAGATGCACTCAAGAAGAAATAAGGATGATGGAAAGAGACAAGCCCTCAAATGGAAACAATCCTATCACTTTCTCCACTCATGCTAAGAGGAAAAACAATGTTGGTCCAAGAAGACAAGGTCAAGGGTTCAAGTTGGGATTCAAAGAAGGAAGAAAAGGAAGATGCTTCAATTGCAACAAGTTTGGACATTTTGCAAGAGTGTCCTCACAAGAAGGATACTCCAAGAGATGATGACAATCATAACAAAAACTACAAGGGAAATAACAATCAAAGGAACAATAGGTCTAAAAACAAAGGAAAGAGGAATGCTCTCGCTACTCGAAATGGAAATGGTCGTCCTCCCAAGAAATCGAGAAACTCCAGATCATTGGTTGATTGATAATGGTGCCTCAAGGAACTTCATTGGGTACTGTTGTGGCCAGCAACAACCCCCCTCTTATTTAGTTTCATTACTAATACTAAATAAGTGGGGACCTTTTATCCAAAAAATAAAAATAAATAAATTAGTACTTGTATTCCTTTTTAAATAAATCTTACTATCATAAACTTAGGAGAATACCCAAAAAATCAAAAAGGACTTAAGTGTTATGATAAGTTCAAACAAAACCATTTTCTCAATAAAGAGCGTCGCATCGCAGAAAGGTAATGGATGCCATCCTACAAACAGAATCCTAAAATTGCGAAATCGTGATGTGAAATCACGCACTTAAAACACTCAACGCATCGCATGCCTCAAATATCACTTAAGGTGAAATGCCTCAAATCGCCGATATGTGATGGTGCGTTTCGCAAATCGCATATCGTAGAAAACACATGGTAATGGATGATTGCCACACGCAACGGTTAGCGATATTGCGAAGCAAATCGCAAAATCGCCTTATCGCAGATCTTCAGAGCTCGTCATTTGAAAAAGTTTTTCCCATAAACCGATGCCCAGTTATGCGCGTTAATGTTAATCAATGAGTTAGTTGGTAATCATTAATGAAATAGGGTTTTGATCTGATCGAAGGGCCATTTCACGTAGGGTGATATATTTTATAATATTTCAACATGTAAAGCTTTCCCGTCACCTTTTTCTTATCATTACTCTTGCCTCATTTGTAAATTGCAGGAACGAAAAAGCAGAGAGATATACATAACAGTGTTTAGAATATTATGGGAAAGAAGGGTAAAGCTTCGAGTTTTGAAGATAAAGAAATGACACCCTTGTATACAGACACCACCTGCAACAGAGATGCTGGTGTTACTACTTGGGAAAGCATGCACAGCCTACTCGAGGAAGAAAATCCCAGAGTAATGGAGGTTACAACCACTGCAGATTCATGCGGGTCGTCTTGCGTCAATTACAGAACTAGCATGTTCGTTCTTGCACCGGATAGTGGCAAGGCCCAAGATTCTTCCATACACAGACATGATCAAATGGGTACTGGATAGTGCTGATATCACAAACAGATAATTTAAGACTCAGAGCCAAGAACTCATGGAGTCGTTCTTTCCACAAAATTTAAAGTTTATATCCTCTAACAAAAAGCGCATGAGGCGAAAAATAGCACCTGGGAAGCCCAAATCGAGAAACAGAGGCAGTTTTCGATGCACGATTAGTGCTTAATCGCGCATTGCTGCGCAAAACCCCTTGAAGAGAAAAGCCTCAGATTGCCCAGTCGCCTGTAAACCCGGAAAGTGTAGGAGAAAAATGCTAAAGGCCAAAGGCAAAACCTGAGCTCTAAAACCCGTGGTATTTATTAGAGAAATTCTTAAGGTGGTATGTAAATATCAGAAAGCACTCTAGGATATTTACCAAATGTACAACATCTATAGACAAGCTGGAGGCAGAAGGCTCAAGAAAAAGCAGAGTCCATCAAAAGGTTAACCAAGTTGAATTGGGATTCTTACTGGACGTACTTGGTAAAACCACACAGCCAATGCATGACTCTCAAATGTATCATTAACTCTGCCGAGAAGATGGAGCCAGCACTTGCCAATTCTGTTTTCACAGGACAGCTAAAGTCGGAGGTCGGCCAGCCAACTCTCCTCAAGCAAATGTTGAACGCTTGCGACTACAAGAAACAGATACATAGATAGTTAATTGCCAGTTTTTGTTTTAGATTCAGTTTTAGTTTTAGTTTTGCTTTATTTTTGCCTGAAATGGGGACGGTCATTTAAATCGTTTCCTACATTTTTGTAATAAACTATTTTTAGATTTAGCTAGTAGTATTTAAACCCTTCTCATGCATTTAGAGAAGGGTCCTGAAATTTATTAAAAACTTGTCCTCAGAACATGCACTTTTGCACCCTCCGATAAGGTTTTGATGAATGAATGGAACAAGATTTATTGATATCTGTGTTTAATATCTACTACTGAAATTGCACTTTTGTACTCTTAGTGGATGTTGGACTAAGAAGAGATAGATCATTATTGCTGAAGCTTATGAGTAGAACTTGTTATAAATGGTACTTTTATCTCTTAACAATTTCTGCTTATGCGTTGAGGTGATATTCAAGTTCAGTTATTTATATATGAATGCTTGAATGTTTGAGTTATCATTTGGCATTTCTGTACGGTGATAGCTATTCTATTTATGCTTAATATATGAGTAACTTATTATGCGATATGTTTTTTACAATTGTTTCGTCTAACTTCTTATACAAAATGGTTTATTTTTATTGAATTATTTTCTCATAGCAGTTGAATGATCTTTATTACCAATTGCCATTTGAATTATTTTAGATCGCATAACTGAAAGATTAAATCCCAGGTTAGTTTTAGAATTAGATATTTCTATTCATTATAATACAATTGCATGTTAGATTTAGAATAAAAGCATTTTACTTATAAATTATTAGAAAGGAAATATCAATTCTCAACACACACACAAATTGGGAAACTGGTCCCACTATACCAAACGGAAAAGGAGCTGCTAACCAAGGTTCGGACTGGGTGGGTATCCCCCTTGTTGTAGACTCGATTTTCGAGACTTCAACATATTTGGCGCTAGGAGGAGGGCCCCGAACTGTGAATGGCAAGTAAATCTAAATCTAAATACCATTCTGAGAGTAAATCACCCTCACCATCTCCCCCGAATTCTCCATCGCATTTAGAATCTTTAAATCTTGAGCAAGAAGTCGATAAAACAACAACCGCTGCTACAAACCCGAACATTTCAGAGAAATCTACTATTGAACCTCCTGAAGTTGAATCTTTGATTCATAAACTTCAGCGATTTTCTATATCACCTCAAAAATCTGAGAAATCTCAAGGTAGTGTGACTTTGCAATATAACCCTTCTCATCCTCTTACCAGATTGTAGAGTGAAAAGTTTGGTATTGAACCAACTGAGTTACCTCTACCTACAAGGAAGAGAGCAAGGAAATCACGTAAAGGGTCTAATAGCGAGACTCTTTTGTCATCATCATCCATCTCAACCTCTCCAACGCGAAGTCAACCATCCACCCCTCCACTTCAAATTATTGTCCACCAGACCACTGGAACTTCGACATCTCTTTCTCAATCATCTGGAACTATAATATCCTCCTCTTCCCAACTGCAAGAAATATCTTCTGCGCTTTCCTCTGTTAGTAGTTCAACAATGGCCCAAACTCCATGGAATAACCCAGGGGCAGTCTTAATGCCTGCGCCCTTGAGTCAAATATCGACCCATCCTGAAAAATGGCTGCCTAAGTTCAATCCTGAAACAGGCATGCTAGCAGAAGAACATATAAATAACTTTATGTTATTTATAAATCTCAATGGGGTTACTAATGAAGGCGCTGTTGTCCGACTCTTTTCTTACACTTTGCAAGGAGCAGCGGGATCATGGTATTTCTCATTACCATCCGGATCTATCACTAGCTGGGATATTTTCCAAGAACAATTCTTGACTAAGTTCGGGGATGACAGGTCTACTGCGACACTGATCAACGACCTGTCTAATCTTAGGGCTGAATCAAAAGAACCTATCAAAGATTTTAACTCGCGTTTCAATAAACTATTGAACAAAATTCCTACTGCTTCCAAGCCTAGGGAAGAAGTTAGAAGTGAATGGTACATCTCTACGCTACCATCAAACATAGCGATCTTCGTTGATAGGGCCAACGAAACAACTTTAGCTGACAATATGAAGGAAGCAATAACGGTAGAGAAACGCATCATAGCCTTAGAAAAGAAGAACACCGTTGATGAACGAAAATTTAAGAAGGTTACTTTTAAAGAAGATCCAAAGAAAAAAACCATCGAAAGACCCATTTGATTTAGAAGGATTGCAGAAAGTTTTGAAAACCATGTCTAATGAAATGGTTGACATTAACAAACAAGTAGCAGAGACCTCTTCTAAAAAGCCTTATAGAAGAAATCCTTCGATTGATTCAAAGCCTCCCAATGCTATAAAAAACGCTGAATCAAAAGAAGAAGAAGAGGAAGTTTCTAACGAAGAGCCTACTGATGAGGAAGAAGTTGTAGAAGTACAGGGTATGTGGGATTTCATCCTCTCATATGAAGAGGATCAAGAGGCATCACTAGTCAGTACTAGAAGTAGAAATCAATTCGATCCTCCACAACCTACTCCGAAGCTGAAGAGTGCAAGCTCAACGTCTAAGGATAAAGTTGCAGGTAAGAAAACGTCACCCAAAGTGACTCAAACAAGCCCAGTCTAAACAGATTCACCAACTCCATCTAAAACATTGATTATTTATGATGAGATGGAGTATAATATGATAGAAGACATGAAGAAGACTAGGGCTAACATTACTTTTTATGAATTGAGCAAGTTAAAACATCAACAAAAGATACTTTTGAAAGAGTTACACGCAATACTTGTTGCGCCTTTGCCCGCTGTTGTAATCTCGCAAGTTTCTCACGAGATGAGAAGACCTCCAACTAATGTGACTAATAAAGTTGATCCAAACGATATTGCTCTAATTGGAGGAAGGTAAAGATCTCATACTCCCCCATTTCTTCTTACTTATGAAGTTTTCAACAAAAATTTGCATAATTGTTTAGTAGATTTAGGAGCTTAATCTAATATCTTACCTAAATCGATATGTGCAAAGTTGAATGTCCAACTTCAAAATCTGCTGTACGCATAGTTCAGCTGGACCGATTGCAGGTTGAAGTGATCGACGAACTAAATTAGGTTACCATAAGGCTGTCATCTAACCCAAAGGTATGTCAAGTTATCGATATTTTAGTTGCAGACATTCCAAAATTTTATGGCCTAATTCTTAGTTGAGATTGGTCTGAAAAGCTTCATGGATATTTTGCAACTGACTGGTCGCATATGTGGCTCCCTTACAATGGTAAACCAAATCAGATAAAGGTTGAGCGAGAAAGACATAAAAAATACATAGTAACAAAATTGGAAGGAGAAAATGAACATGTAGCATACAACAACAATATAATTGGCAACTATTCTGTTGACTCTTTCTTAGGAAATTTTAATGCTCATACTTCACCTTACTTAGAACATTCTGTTTTATCTCAAGCAGATTTTTTTTTTCAAACAGATAGTTCTAAATGTGTTAATTTTATAGATAGTCTTGTAAATAAATCTTTATTTTGGAAGTTATTTTTTGACAGTTCTAAGTCTAACGAGGGAGCAGGAGCATGATGCGTGTTAGTCAGTCCAGAGGGAAACAAAACTATGCTAACTTGTAGACTTGAGTTCGATTGCACTAATAATACTGCAGAGTATGAAGCCTTAGTCCAAGGATTATACAAAGCAATCGGATTAGATATCAAGTATCTACAAGTCTTCAGAGATTCTGAAATTGTTATCAAACATGTATGAAATACTATACGTTGTCTATCAGGTCATTTAAAGCATTATCAATCTTTAGTACAGGATCTGACTGAACATTTTATAGCATTCAATATTTCATCAATCCCCAGACTCCAAAATGCCAGTGCTGACCTCTTGGCAAACGTAGCTTCTAAGCTCATTCCCTCAGAAGACTATAGCCCAGATAGATTTTCAATTGAATTAACCTTTAGACCCTCGATTCCTGATAACATTACAAATTGGAGAATTTTCAACGATGATCCTGATATTGTAAGCTTCCTCACATCAAGGGGATCTTACACCAATCAGATAATTGATGAAGACCAACATGATAAACAATTGCAACAAGATAGCACTAATAATGCTATGCCAAAATCAGTAGTCAAATTAGAAGACCTATATGATATGGAAGATCGATTCAAAAGATCTACCAATTCAAAACTTTAAAGTTCAACTCTGAACTATGAATTAGTAAATCTAGGAACTGATACCAAGCTGCAGAATATCAACCTAGGTCTTGGCCTAGCCCCTGAAGAAAGATTAGCATACGTTCGTCTTCTAAAACAATACAAAAGTGTCTTTGCCTGGAACTCTGATGAACTTAAGACTTACGACACTTCTATCATTCAACATACACTTCTATCATTCAACATACTATTCCAATGATAAACGATGAAAAACCTATCCAACAAAAGCTGAGAAAGATCCATCCTAATCTAGAGAACCAGATCAAATCTGAACTCAATAAATTATTGAAAGCCAAAATCATTCTTCCTGTTCGACATTCTAAATGGGTTTCCAATATGGTTCCCGTTAGAAAGAAAAACGGAGACATTAGAATTTGCATTGACTTTTGAAATCTTAACAAAGCCTGCCAAAAGGATAATTTTCCTTTGCCTCCCATGGAGCAAATATTACAGGTAGTTGTAGGATCAGAAGTAATGTCCTTCTTGGATGGTTTCTCTGGCTATAACCAAGTTTTGGTCCATCCCATTGATCAATTAAAGACCACATTCAGAACCAAATGGGGTACTTATGCATATCAAAAGATGCTTTTCGGTTTGATCAATGCTGGCGCCACATTTCAAAGGGCAATGGACATCGCATTTAAGGGATTAGTAAACAAATTAGTAGTAATCTACTTGGATGATATAACTATATATTCCAGAAAATGAGGGAATCACCTTAGAGACTTAAAACAAATCTTCCAACGTTGCCAAAGGTATGGGATTTCACTTAATCCAAAAAAGTCATTTTTTGCATTAAGTGAAGGAAAACTTCTTGGATTTATAGTGTCAAAATCTGGAATCCATATTGATCCCGACAGAATCAAGGAGATTTCCGAAATACCCTTGCCTCACAACAAGAAAGCTATGCAATCTTTTCTTGGCCAGATTAATTTTGTAAAGAGATTTGTTCCCGACTTTTCAAGAATCGTATCTCCCTTAAAAGCGATGATTAAAAAGAATTCAATCTTCAAATGGGGCCAAGACGAATATGAAGCATTTAATCTAATTAAACAAGCAATTGTAAACCCTCCATCTTTAGCAACTCCAAATTTTTCCGATCCTTTCATTTTGTATACATTTGCCTCTAATAGATCATATGCTGCGATACTCATTCAAGCAAATCAAGACAAGGCAGAAGCACCAATTGCCTTTTTCAGTTCAAATCTACAAGGGGTTGAATTAAATTATTCAGACATCGAGAAACAAGCTTATGTTGTTTCCAAAGCGATCAAACATTTCAGACCCTTTCTACTTAAAACCCATACAAAAATCATAGTACCATTTCTAGCGGTAAGAAATCTTTTAGTACAGAAAGACGTGGGTGAGAAAAGAGCCAATTGGGTTACTGCCTTACAAAAATACGACGCTGAAATTAAACTAGCAAATATTGTAAAAGGTCAAGGCTTTTGCAAAATGCTGGCTGGAGCATCGCTTATTTCCGAAACACCATCTGCAGAAGTACAAATGTATGAGGTAAGCCTAAACGATATTGAATCATTATACGCTGATATCATATTTTATCTAAAGAACGGATATGCTCCTTCAAATCTAGATTTCACAAAGAAAAGAGCTCTAAGATTGAAGGCCAAGCAATATCAACTCGTGAACGATGTTCTCTTTAGGATGAATTATGATTCTGTCCTCCTTAGATATCTTGAGAAATCTGAAGTTGAAAAGGTGTTGCAGGAACTCCATGGTGGACCAGCGGGTGGACATTTTGCTGGAGATGCTACAACACATAAAATCCTACGTGCAGGCTATTATTGGCCTACACTATTCAAAGACGCACATAGCTACGTAAGGAAATGTTAAATTTGTCAAATTGCTGCAGGAAGACAAAAGAAACCATCATTGCCTTTGCAACCAGTCCACATTGAGCAACCTTTTGATCAATGGGGATTGGATATAATAGGTGAAATCGTTCCTCACTCTTCTAAACAACATAGGTATATCCTTACAACTACAGATTATTTCACTAAATGGGTAGAAGCAGTTCCCCTCAAGACAACTAATGCTGAACATATCATTGATTTTATTGATCAGTTCATAATCACTAAGTTTGGTTTACCCTCTGCTTTAATGTTTGATAATGCATCATATTTCTCTGGCAATGCTATGACTGAATTTGCACTCAAAAGAGGTTTTAAACTTAAATACTCTGTCAATTATTACCCACAGGGGAATGGATTAGCTGAATCAACGAATAAAAGCTTAATCAGGATCATTAAGCGAATCATCGATCAAAATCACAAGAATTGGCACAAATCTTTAATATATGCTCTATGGGCAGACCGAATAACGCAGAAAGCCTCCATTTGGTATTTTTCCCTTTAATTTAGTTTATGTGAAAGAAGTAGTCCTTCCAACTCATCTAGCAATTCCCTCTTTGGCCTTAGTTCAATTTATTGACGAGACACCAACTTCTTCCTTACAACTAAGGCAATTGCAAATCCTTAAGCTAGAAGAGCAACGAGAATAGGCTAAAATAACTCATGCTTATCACCAAGCATTAGTAAAAGCTTTTTTTGATTCAAACATGATATCCAGAGAAGACTTTCAAATTGGAGATTTAGTCTTAAAATGGGATAAGGCTCATGAAGAAAAGGGCAAACATACGAAATTCCAACGAATGTGGCTTGGCCCTTTCCAAATTGCAGAAATCGTAGGTCCATCTACTTTTATGTTACAGGATTTAAAAGGAAAAAGAGAATCTTTACCTGTTAATGAGCAGACCCTCGAAAAATACTTTCCATAAGAGATCATTCTTCTATTTTTTGTAAATTAGTCTTTCCTTTATTTTTGATAATAAAACCAGTTGTAAATGGTTGCATTTGGAATTCACGAAAAAGATAAGCATTTCTTTTAAATTTTGTTTTTCGCTTATATAAATAGAATTGATTTGAAAAATTGGTCATTATTATTGAAAGGTACAGTCAAAGAGTATAAACCTGAAAATGATACTAGTTTCAACCTTGTAAATTTTGATAAAAAGCTACCTTTAGTGAGAATTTGTTTTATATCAGTCAAATGAAAGGTATCACAAACAAAACAAAGATTCTCTATAGAAAATCTCTTTCCAAAAACTCTGCAATTGTCGTCCAGAGCTATTCTTAAGGAAACAATGACTTCCTCCCCACTTAGGGAATTACGAGCTTCAAGGAAAAATCTAACGATACACTTTAACTTAAAGAATAAGAGGTCTCATCACAAGCCGACTTATCATGATCATAAGATATTATAGTTTGCTGACTTTGCCAAAACTGCATACCACAACAAGGCAATGACTCAAGATTGTTGCAATCAAAAGACAAGGGGTCTCATCACTAGCCAGCTTGTTCAGCAAAGTTATAAATCAAGTGAGTGGCATTGTCATAATTTGGCTACCAAACCAAGGCATTGTTCTTTAAGAATTAAAAAGAAAATAAAAGTAATAAGTGTGGATATGGATTTCCCTTTGAAAATCGTATACTTTTCCAAGTAGGATACAGGATCATTGCTGGGTAACAGGTAACCCTGTCAACGCTATAAACCAATGTTGCATTAATCGTTATCGGGATAATATCGACCCGAGGAAAAAATCGGAAAAAATCGTAATTATCGGGAAATAATCGGGAAAAAATCGTTTGGTACAAAAATATTCATTTTTTTTTTTTTTTCATTTTTTTAAATATCTAAACCATCTACAACATAAAATAAATACATTGACACATATATATGATAAAAGAACTAATATATAAGATGTTTAATATCATTTCTAGTGCTAAAATCACACATAACATTGAATCATGTCCTGAATAGTAAGTCCTGACTCCTGAGTCCCAACTCAGCGTCAAAATATCAACAGAAAATATAATAATGTATCTCATCATGTCATAATGTCATATACAATAAAATGAAGAAAATAACTAAAGTCTAATTCAATTGATTTCCTCTGCCCCTCTTGCGAGAAAATGCCACAACTTTCTCTTTCCCTCTAGATGTAGATGCTGGTACTGGTGGAGTTGGCAGTGGAGTCTGCTATGCTCTAGAAGCTGAAAAACTAGAAGTAGGAGCTATAAGAGGTAGACCAAGTCCTTTACTGGTGGCAGGGGTAGTCCGGGCAGGTGGTGTCACCTGGAAACATTACAATCTCCCAATCCTGAAATCCTGAAAAACTAATAAGTCTGCTGGATTTTGAATGAAATCTAAAATTCCTACTTTCTCCATATGAAATCCATGAGGTCGAAACCACTCTCAAACATCCTGAGTCATTTCATGGTAATGTTAAAATTTAAGAATTTAACATTACCATGAATAGCATATCAATACTAGGGCCTAGACTTGATCATTAAGCTGCCCCACTCAAAAATTATTTGTTTCTTTAAAAAAAATTGCATTTCAAACATTTAGCATCCCTTAAAAAACAAAAAAAAAAAACATTATAAAACCTTGCTGCTAGAGACCCCCACGATAATTTTGATTGTTATTGCGATAAATTCATAAAAATTGTATAAAAAAAATACCCGCGATAAATTCGTATAAAAGTCGCGATAAAATCGTTTTATTGAAAAAATCGCGATAAAACAATAAAATTGCGATTTTATCGCAATTTTCACAACACTGCTATAAATGCCTGTTGGCAACAGAGGCTCTACCTACGACAAATGAGCTATTTAAAACTGATTTACAGAGAGAATTTTGTTTTATCTTTACAAACCAAGTAGAGGTTGATGTAAATATAATGACTAGCTCTAGGAGGTAAAAAATCAAAGTTAACATAGAAGAAACAAACTATCATCGACAGCTGAAAGCATGATGTGCTTTATCTTTATATTTAAAACTGACTTACAGAGAGAATTTTGTTTTATCTTTACAAACCAAGTAGAGGTTGATGTAAATACAATGACTAGCTCTAGGAGGTAAAAAATCAAAGTTAACATAGAAGAAACAAACTATCATCGACATCTGAAAGCATGATGTACTTTATCTTTCTATAATAAAGTTTGATTTTCTCGAAAAGTTTTCTATTTTGGAAGTTTAGAAAATCAAAAGAAAAACAGAGATAACTAGTTCTTCCAAGTGAATCGCCAATTGTTGTGGCCAGCAACAACCCCCTCTTATTTAGTTTTATTATTAATACTAAATAAGTGGGGACCCTTTATCCAAAAAATAAAAAAAAATAAATTAGTACTTGTATTCCTTTTTAAATAAATCTTACTATCATAAACTTAGGAGAATACCCAAAAAGTCAAAAAGGACTTAAGTTTTATGATACGTTCAAACAAAACCATTCTCTCAATAAAGAACATCGCATCGCAGAAAGGTAATGGATGCCATCCTACAAACAGAATCCTAAAATTGTGAAATCGCGATGCAAAATCACGCACTTAAAACACTCATCGCATCGCATGCCTCAAATATCACTTAAGATGAAATGCCTCAAATCGTCGATATGCGATGGCGCGTTTCGCAAATCGCATATCGCAGAAAACACATGATAATGGATGATTGCCACACGCAATGGATTAGCGATATTGCGAAGCAAATCGCAAAATCGCCTTATCGCAGATCTCAGGGCTCATCATTTGAAAAAGTTTTTCCCATAAACCGATGCCCAGTTATGTGCGTTAATGTTAATCAATGAGTTAGTTGGTAATCATTAATGAAATAGGGTTTTGATCTGATCGAAGGGCCATTTCACGTAGGGTGATATATTCTATAAGATTTCAACATTTAAAGCTTTCCCGTCACCTTTTTCTTATCATTACTCTTGCTCCATTTGTAAATTGCAGGAACAAAAAGCAGAGAGATATACATAACAGTGTTTAGAATATTATGGGAAAGAAGGGTAAAGATCTGAGTTCTGAAGATAAAGAAATGACACCCTTGTATACAAACACCACCTGCAACAGAGATGCTAGTGTTACTACTTGGGAAAGCATGCACAGCCTACTCGAGGAAGAAAATCCCAGAGTAATGGAGGTTACAGCGACTGCAGATTCACGCGGGTTGTTTGGGGCATCGATTACAGAACTAGCATGTTCGTTTTTGCACCGGATAGCGGCAAGGCCCAAAATTCTTCCATACACAAACATGATCAAATGGGTACTGGATAGTGCTGATATCACAAACAAATAGTTTAAGACTCAAAGCCAAGAACTCATGGAGTTGTTCTTTCCACAAAATTTAAAGTTTATATCCTCTAACAAAAAGCGCGCGAGAGGCGAAAAATAGCGCCTGGGAAGCTCGGATCGAGAAACGGAGGCAGTGTCCGATGCGCGATTAGCGCTTAATTGCGCATTGCTGGGCAAAACCCCTTGAAGAGGAAAGCCTCAGATTACTTAGTCGCCTGTAAACCCAGAGAAGTGTAGGAAAAAAATGCTAAAGGCTAAAGGCAAAACCCGAGCTCTAAAACCCGTGGTATTTATCAGAGAAATTCTTAAGGTGGTATGTAAATATCAGAAAGCACTCCATGATATTTACCAAATGTACAACATCTATAGACAAGCTGGAGGCAGAAGGCTCAAGAAAGAGCAGAGTCCATCAAAAGGTTAACCAAGTTGAATTGGGATTCTTACTGGACGTACTTGGTAAAACCACACAGCCAGTGCATGACTCTCAAATGTATCATTAACTCTGCCGAGAAGATGGAGCCAGCACTTGCCGATTCTGTTTTCACAGGACAGCTAAAGTCGGAGGTCGGCCAGCCAACTCTCCTCAAGCAAATGCTGAACGCTTGCGACTACAAGAAACAGGGACATAGATAGTTAATTGCCAGTTTTTGTTTTAGATGCAGTTTTAGTTTTAATTTTGCTTTGTTTTTGTCTGAAATGAGGACAGTCATTTAAACCATTTCCTACATTTTTGTAATAAACTATTTTTAGATTTAGCTAGTCGTATTTAAACCCTTCTCATGCATTTAGAGAAGGGTCCTGAAATTTATCAAAAACTTGTCCTCAGAACATGCATTTTTGCACCCTCTAAGGAGGTTTTGATGAATGAATGGAACATGATTTATTGATATCTGTGTTTAATATCTACTACTGAAATTGCACTTTTGTACTTTTAGTGGATGTTGGACTAAGAAGAGATAGATCATTATCGCTGAAGCTTATGAGTAGAACTTGTTAGAAATGGTACTTTTATCTCTTAACAATTTTTGCTTATGCGTTGAGGTGATATTCAAGTTCAGTTATTTATATATGAATGCTTGAGTTATCATTTGACACTTCTGTATGGTGATAGCTATTCTATTTATGCTTAATATATGAGTAACTTATTATGCGATATGTTTTTTACAATTGTTTCGTCTAACTTCTTATACAAAATGGTTTATCTTTATTGAATTCTTTTCTCATAGCAGTTGAATGATTTTTATTACCAATTGCCATTCGAAATTATTTTAAATCGCATAACTAAAAGATTAAATCCCAGGTTAGTTTGAGAATTAGATATTTCTATTCATTAGAATACAATTGCATGTTAGATTTAGAATAAAAGCATTTTACTTAGAAATTATTAGAAAGGAAATATCAATTCTCAACACACACACACATAAATTGGGAAACTGGTCCCATATCCCTAGTCGGACCCACTATACCAAACAGAAAAGGAGTTGCTAACCAAGGTCCGGACTGGGTGGGTATCCCCTTGTTGTAGACCCGATTTTCGGGGCTTCAACAGGTACATAGAGGCTCTCTCAAAATTGATTGAAAATAAGACAAATATGGAGATTATACTTGGGGATAATGCCACTTATCCCGTGAAAGGAATTGGGACTGTTACTCTTCACTTAAATCAAGGTCAAACTCTTCATTTACAAGAAGTGTTGTATGTCCCTGATCTGAAAATGAACTTGGTTTCTATTTCTGCGATGGAAGATAAAGGTTTCAAGGTGACATTCATTGATGGGAAGGTTCGTGTTTGGCAAAGGAACCCAAAAGATGCATTCACTCTTGGATTCAGGGTTGAAGGTCTCTATCAGGTTGGAGGAAGTTCATTGGAAGCAATGACTTGCGATACTTCTCTTCAATCCGAATTATGGCACCGAAGATTTGCTCACCTTCATTACAAAGCCTTACCTGATGTAAGGAAGATGGTCACAAGCATGCCCAAATTCAACTTAGATCATGAAGGTGTGTGTTAGGGTTGCGTAGTTGGAAATCTATTTTATGTGATGGAAGATAAAGGTTTCAATGTGACTTTCATTGATGGGAAGGTTCATGTTTGGCAAAGGAACCAAAGAGATGCATTCACTCTTGGATTCAAGGTTGAAGGTCTCTATCAAGTTGAAGGAAGTCCGTTGGGAGCAATGACTTTGCAATACTTCTCTTCAATTCGAATTATGGCACCGAATATTTGCTCACCTTCATTACAGAGCCTTACCTGATGTAAGGAAGATGGTCACAGGGATGCCCGAATTCAACTTAGATCATGTAGGTGTGTGTCAGGGTTGCGCAACTGGAAAACATACAAAGGGAACATTCCCCGCAAGTCAAAGTCAAACTATCGATAATCTTCAATTGGTCCATTATGATCTATCAGGTATGTTGCCTGTGACATCTTTGGGTGGATATTTGTACTATGCAATTTTTGTGGATGACCTCTCGCAAAACATGGATCTATTTCTTAAAAAAGAAGGGCGAGGTCTTCAAATGGTTTCACTCTTTCAAAGCCTTGGTCGAGAATCAAACAAGGAAGAAGATCAAAATATTGAGGACCAATAATGGGACCGAATATGAGTCAAATGAATTCAATGACTATTGTATAGAAACTAGCATTAAGAGGGAGAACACGACTGCATATACTCCTGAACAAAATGGTGTTGCCGAAAGGAAGAATCAAACTATCATAGAAGCCACCCGTGCCATGCTTCATGACCAAGGCCTATCGAAGTTCTTATGGGGAGAAGTTGCGAACACCCTTGTGTATGTTCAAAACAGATGCCCACATCAAGTATTGGGCTTCAAGACAACCGAAGAAGTATTCACCAATAAGAAACCTAATGTTTTTCATTTTAGAATTTTTGGTTGTCCCTTTCATGTGCCGAAAGAGAAAAGAAACAAACTAGATGCATTTGGGAAGAAAGGAATGTTTGTGGGCTACAGTGAAACTTCGAAGGCATATAGAATCTATGTGCCTAGTCAAAGGGAAGTGGAAATAAGTCATGATGTCACTTTCGATGAAGATTCTGCCCTTAGGAAAGTTCGGGATCTTCTTATCCCTAGGAAGGACAATAATGATGATGATACAGGAAAGTAGGAAGAATCTCTGTGTGATGACCTGATGTCCGATGTGGAAGGTCCGATGGATCCCATTGATCCACCTCCTAGTGATCCCATTGATCCACCTCCTAGTGATCCCTCTATTTCAAAAAAAAGACCTTTGTGGCTCAAAGATACTCTTGAAGACGCTGAGAGACACATTGCACCGAGGGGGACATTTCGTGAAAGTAAGAAGCCGAACGGGTACCAAGGGTACTTAGTTGCCGTGAGTACCATTGTACAATCTGAGCCTTGTACATTTGAAGAAGCCGTGAAACACCAAGTTTGCAAGGATTCGATGAACAAGGAGTATGAGTCGATCATGAAGAATAATGTCTGGGATGTGGTTCCTAGACCCAAGGACAAGTCAATGGTCACTTCGAAATGGCTTTACAAAATCAAACATGGAGCTGATGGGAGTGCTGAAAAGTTCAAGGCCATATTCATTGCTCGCAGCTTCTCTCAAAAGGAAGGAGTAAACTACAATGAGATATTTGCTTTGGTTGCCCAATATACGACCATCCATTCAATCCTGGCCCTTGCTGCCTCGCAAGAATGGAGCCTACACCAAATGGATGTCAAAACTGCATTCTTTCATGGCTCACTTAAGGAGGAAGTCTATGTAGAACAACCCGAGGGGTTCGAAGTTCAAGATTGAAAGACACATGTATGGAGGTTGAAGAAAGCCCTCTATGGGTTGAAGCAAGTCGACAAGGCCTGGTATGAGATGATTGATAACTATCTTATGATTGATAACTATCTTAGGAGCGATGTTGACCAAACCTATACTTCAAGGTGGAAAAGGACAAGCCTCTCATTCTGGTCTTTTATGTGGATGATCTCTTTTTGTCAGGTGATAACCCTTTCATTCATCAATGCAAGAGGGAGTTGGCTTCCGAATTCAAGATGAAGGACCTAGGATTGATGCACTACTTCTTAGGGCTAAAGGTTTGGCAAAAGCCAGGTGAGATTTTCCTTTCTCAAGGAAAATACATTGTGAAGCTGCTTGGGAGATGTTGGATGGTGGATTGCAAGTTCGTAACTACTTTGATGGAACTCAACTCAAGAAGCTGTGTGGAACTGCTGCTGGGCTTGGATTAGTGAACCCTTCTGAATATCGTCAACTTGTGGGGGCCCTGATGAACTTCTTGGTAAACTCTTGTTCTGATATATGCTTTCGTTGTAAAACGTTGAGTCAATTTATGGTTGAGCCTCATCACATTCATTGGATTGCTGCTAAGAATCTCTTGAGATATCTCCGGGGCACAATCCACTATGGGTTGAGATACACTGCCGGGAACTTGAGACTTCATGGATATTCAGATGCTGACTGGGCTGGCAGTGTGGTGGATTGCAAGAGCACGTTTGGGTGCTGCTTCTCTTTGGGGTCTGGTTCAATATCTTGGATGAGCACGAAGCAAAAATCGGTTGCTTTAAGCACCGCCGAGGCCGAATACATTGCTGCGAGTATGGCCTACTATGAAGTTGTTTGGTTGAGGAAGTTCTTCAGTGAGATATTTGAGCATGTGTTGGATACCACTGTGATCTTCTGCGACAACTAGAGTGGATTTGCCTATCAGAGAATCCCGTGTTCCACGACCGCTCCAAGCACATTGATATTAGGTACCACTTTATCCAGGATATGGTACAACGGGGAGCAATAAGTCTCCAACACATCAGGACGGATGAGTAGGTTGCATACATTCTCACAAAGCCTTTGGGGAAGGTCAAATTCTTAACCTTTCGATAGAGACTTGGAGTCATGGAAAGACCCTCCTAAGAGGGTCTCGTATGAGTTGGACACTGAGCTCTAGGAGCTCCTAGGAGCTTGGGGTACTTCTTGGAGCTATGTGCGACCATAGGTTGAGTGGTTCACCTTCCCCTAGTGGTGCACTAGATAGAGGGTGAGTGGTTCACCTTCCCCTGTGATATCCCATGATGGTTGACATGTGTGTAGGGTGAGTGTTTCACCTTCTCCTACGATTGCGGGCACATGTATGTAGGGTGAGTGGTTCACCTTCCCCTACGATTGTCATATGCATAGGATGAGTGGTTCACCTTCTACTATGGCAGATGAGCAAGGAGGAGTGGTTCGCCTTCTCCTGTCGATGCCCCAACACACATCCTACCCATGGAGTCCGGGACTCATGGGAAGTACTTCTCATCTGGCCAATGAGTTGGAAAAAGATGGTTAGGGACCATAGCACTACCGATGGATGCATTGTGTACTGCCGTACTCCCTATGATTTGGATGCATGGTGTTCAACAACTTGATCTAGGATCAAGGACTGACATTTGTTAGTGGAGAGTGGTAAGGTCTTGTAACTCACTCTTGATCACTTCTTCTTCATCATTACTTCATGGTTCAACAAAGCAGTGATGGCAAAGATGGTACATGATGACAAGATGGCATGATGATGATAGATGGATTGGCAGGTATAATTCTCCCTGGTTGAGAGGGAGTGTTAAAATTGGCAACTAGGGCCAAATTTTACCTTAGGACAACTCATATGATGGAGATGATTATTGCATTGGATTCCTCTTTTCGAGACGTCCAATTTTAATATAAAGATCATCTCATCCTGACAAGTAGAAGTGGAATTTTGAATTTATTCTCTCTCATGCACAAATTGTCAAGGTCGGCCTTAGTCAAATGTAGGCTCAAGAAGCCCATCGAATTGTATAAATAGGAGTGACCTCTCTCCTCATTTGGACATCACTCATCACATCATTCCTCTCTCTTCTCTTTATTGGTTTGTACAACTTGGGCAGTGTCTCTCTCTCCCACGTGTGGCATAAAAGGACGAAAATTTCAGAATCAAGTGCAAGCCGAAATTTCAGAGAAACAGACCAATGTTGACCAGGGCTCGTTTGACCATATTTGAATACATTTTTTTGGGCAAAATTCCGATTCCTTGACGCTGCATTCTATGGCACAAGAATCGAGGCATTTGGGGCAGTTTGACCTGTGTTGACAACAACATTGGCTGAAGTTTGACCGAGTTTGACTAAGATTGGGTGAATTGTTTTGGGTTGACTCTGACCCTTCTTGAAGGCTGAATTGGACTGCTATTGACGGAGCTGCTTAGAGGAAGTTTTGTTGCTGATTTGGTCAACGTTGACTTTTTGGTTAGGGCTGCAGTTGACTACTGTTTTGACAGGGTTGTTTTAACTGTGTATTAGGCAAGTAAATTTGATCTATGTACTCTCTCTCTCTATTGAACTATTGAATAATAATAAGAAGATTTGATCAAAGAGTTTTCCCCACATTGAATTTTTTCCATGGCATTTGTGAAATCTTATGTCCTCTTGTCTTGGCTTGTCTTCTGCACATGTTTCTATGTTCTATTTGCATTTACTGTCAATGTGTTTAAGTTAATGTGATTGCTACTAGAAATAATTGGAAATTGTCATTGGGCTGATAAGGAACATTGAAGTAAATTGTGCTAAAGCATAGAACATACCATGGTTATCTAAAATTAACAAACATACTATCTTAATTGCAAGTTTTGCAAAAACCATGGCTTTTTCTTTATTTGTAGTGTTTGGGGTTCCCTCTTTGACTTACACGGACTTGATAAATCTTGAATTGTCTTAGAAACCTCATATACTGAAATTTGGAAATCACCCTAATAAACCACCTTATTCTTTACCTTGAATGTTTATGTTTAAGTGGTGGTATTCAATGGTTAACATAGGAGGATTTATACTTGAGTTTTTCTTTCCCAAGGATTCCTTGAAGCTACTAGGGAAGCCTCCCTTGTCTTGGATCCCTTCTTCTTTAAAGAGAGGGAGATGGTTGCTTAGGTGACAGTGCTAACACTTCCATGTTACACTTGTTTTAGCTCCTTCTAAAAGGCTTTACATTGATGTGCTAGATTTTGTGATAACACATCTCACTTACATCTTAAAAGGCTAAAGCATTTTCATTCTATAGATCTAGTTCTTATTTTGGCATTTGAAGCATAGATCTATAGTCTTATTAGGGACCCATTACCACTCGATTTGTCTTGTTTGATATGCAAGGTCAATACTCTAGAGAAATTGAAACAACAAATTAGAAGATGAATCACTGTCACCTCTATTTATCTTCCCGTTCTTCAGGGTAAATCTAATCATTGCTAAGGGGCTTCCCTATATGATAATTTGAGACAAGAATTGTGTTCCCAACACATGAAATATTATCTTTATATTTGTATGGATAAATACAAAGATAGTGCATTGTTTTGCTAATATGGATCATTCACTTAAACAATATGTTCATCAAGTTCTTTTCTAAGTTCAACACTTGGAACAATTGGCAATGCTCTAATGAGCATGCTGATTTCAGCTTTGAGTGCCCTGTTACCCACCAAAAAGTGGTCACTCATAGGAGATTTTTTTCTCCTCCTTGGATAGCTAGCCAACCGACAACCCTATTGATTAGTACATGACATGATGCCATAGATCCTCCACCTATTGCTAACTTGAGACCTGTCACTTCCCCTTGGGGAATGGAAACACCTAATAGGATTATACTTCTAGCCATCCCTAACATAAGGGAGGGAACACTTATACGTAACTTACTCTAGTTAGATATTTGAAGGTGATCTTTGTGTGAAGTATTAATTGTGCCCATAACGTTAAGTATGGTCCATTATGATGCATCCATGGTTTTTGTTACTTAATGTTTGTTGATTTGCACTTGTTCTTGAGAGGGTTTTGTTAGGTGTATCTTATCACAACAACAAAGGCTTCTTGAGGTGATTGCCCCACCTCAACAGAGCAACAGGGGTCGTACCATTCATTGCAAAGAGAGAGATTGATTTTGATGATGCAATGTTGCCTATCTAGAGCAAGATGTTGGGCTATTTGTTGATCCCACATGATGCTCGATACCTTGAGGGACCCCAAGGTGTTAAAACATTATGCCCATGAAGCTTGGTGTTGGAGATATTGATGATGTGCCTAGGCCCTAGTGTACCCAAGATTCCCCCAGGTTGGCCTTGACCCTGTTTGATGGGCATCACTTGTTCCAGAGCCTAAATGATGATCTGTCATCCTCAATATGACAAGGGAGGGCTTGTACATCACCTTGGAGCCCCAACACTTGAGTTATGGAGTGCCATGTCACCCCTCTTGCTCCTTTGAGGGGGACGTAAGGCACCATGGACACGACATGTTGGCATGGAGTGACTTTTGTGTTGATTTTTGGGTAGCATCGAATGTGCTCTAGCTCCAAAATTTTGTGGAAGGGCTAGAACACATGAGATCTCCAAGACCCAGAAATCGTTTGGTGAAATTCCACCCGGATTGTATTTTATTAAAATAATTAATATTTTTAATGGGGTTCTTAAGTCTAAACTTAGAAAAATTAAAATATTAATGGGTATTAATGAAAATATGGGTGAGAAGCTTCTAAGTGATGAGGATCAAGTCTAATTTAATCTTAGCCGTTGATTAGAAACTTAATCTCCGCTGTTGATTTCTCAACAAGAAAAGTTTCAATGGAGGCTTGGGGTTAGTTGGAGAATACACACAGAGAGATTGAGGAAATCGATCTTCTGAGGTGAGAAGTTCTCAGGAGGGAAATTGATTAGGGAGATCTTGTAGTTGAGGGGCAATGGTAATTCGGGAATATAGACAGAGAGACGGAGAGAAGCTTACAGAGGCAACGCAATAGCCAGGAGTGTTGACGCTAGGCCAGTTTGGGCCCACGCAGCCTTGATGCAGAGGGAGAGAGTTGCCTTCCACACAGAGTGCCGGAATTGTCGAAACAATTGGGGAAAGCTGATGCAGTGGGCAAAAGAGCTGATGCAGAGCTGACACAGAGCCTCAGAGAGCTCCATGTAGTTACTGTGAAGGGGCAGTGCAGTTGTAGCCGGGGCCAACCAGTTTTGCTGCCGGATCAACCAAAATCTACTGGGTGAAGTGACATAAAACTCACTCAGGGTTTCTGCCATTGTATATCTCTGTTACTAGTTTGCCGGGAGGACAACCAACATTTGTGTTCAGAACTTCTGCTTAATAATAGGAAACCCTCAGAGCTGCTGCACTGGTTTTCCTGCATTGGGTTTTTCCGGGGACGTTTAGTCCAAAAATAAGTGTTTCCTTTGCATGATTGTCTCATTTATTTTTTAGTACTTGATCTGTATATTGGTGTAGGCTGCAGTGTATTTGCATTAATATTTTCTGAATATTTCTAAAAATAAGTTGTTAAATGAAAAATACAAGTAGGTAATGCAAGTCAGTTTACTGCAGTAGGATTTCTAGTTTGTAGACTCAGAAATTTTCACATTTTGGAGGCTTGCACATGATCCTTGGAGATGCATCTTGGATTATGGAGCACACATTTTCCCTTATCACACCTTTTGGTGGCTTATTGAGCTCATTGGAAGGAAGACATCATGCTTTGGGAGCATTTCTTCCCATATGTGTGGGCTTTTATGGCACATTTTTTATGTTTTTGAGCTATGATGTTTGCTTGTAACCTCTTTTTCGTGGAACACTTAAACTTCTCAATAGGGCTTTTTAGTCGAGTTATTATAAAAATGAGTGGAAGAAGGCCCATATAAGTAAAGCCTCCCCTTATTCTCTCTTTTCATCGTCACACATGTAATTTGACCTCTCTCTAAGAGAGTGTGCCTTTGTATTTTTTTTGCTACATTGGCAACATGTGAGATTTATGGATGTGACTTGCTAATGGAAGTGATTTTAGCTTGGAGACACTATTCTGGGATTGAAAGAAGTGCTTGTGGAGGATTCTTGTAAGTTTATTGTCTATTATTGATATTTTGCATGCTTTCATGTTTAAAGTAGGGTTTCACTTGTTCCATGACTAAATGTTCTATCATTTTTGAAATTTTGTTTCATAATTGCATGCAAAATTGTCCTCTTCAAGGCAAACTCTATATGTGCAGACCTTATACTTAATTTCTCCCCTCACAAGAACAATAGCTAGGGTTTAAGAAGTGGATGCCCTAGAGCATCCCCCCTTATTGCTTCAATATCCTTCCTTGGAAATTTGTGCCATAAAGACTCCATTAACCCTTTTAGGGTAAGGCGCTGGTCTATGCGTTGATTACCTTAAAACTAAATAAAAATCCTTCTTATTTTCTCTCTCCTAGATGGCTAGGGCATCTGCTATGGTTTAGCTTTGATTTATGCCTAATAATTATTGTTTTATTGCACGTGGGTGGCTCATTATTTAGGGTTAGTCTCCATAAATCATATACAAGCAAAATCTAGCATAACGGGTAGCCTTACATACCCTAGAAGGGCTGACGTCACCCTATTATTTGCTATTTGTGCATATTTAACAATCTTAAAACAATTTTCCCTAGTTAATCCCTAGTTTCTATTTGAAGTCTTTACTCCATTCTTATTGAAGATCAATTTGAAGGCTTTTCTTAGGCTACTATATGACATTGTATGGCCTATTATTGAAGGTCATCCAAACCCTAACTTATAACAACCCATTTACTAGTCTAACTTTAGAGTAGTGTTGAAAAAATTAGCGATTTTTTAGAAAATTGTGATTTATTATGATTTATCGCCGCCTAATGGAAAAAATCACTAGGTTGGTGTGAAGGGTGGATTAAGGAGCCCAATTTGTCTTTTTTCTCACTTGATTTTTTTTCCAAGCTGTTGGAGAAGGGAGGAAAAGGGATTTTGGGCATCCTTGTTGATTGTGGAGGAATCTAAGAAGCCATCACCAATCCACCATCAAGATTTTTTGCAAGGGTTGAGCTTCATTTGCCAAAACGATGGTGAAGTTTCCATTGACAGGGATGTATCTAAGCCCCACTATCTTAATGCTTTTTATTTTTATAGATTTTTTGTTTTCTTGTGTGCCACTTTGCTTGCCGACATTTTGCTTCTATTTCTTAACATTTGTCATGATTTTCATGCCCATAAAACAATGAAAGGTTTCTAAATTTTTTTAAGGAATGGGACAACCAGCTTGAATCAATTTATTTTTCACACTCCTATTTTAGTTGATATTAATCTAATATAATTTCTAAATCTTTAATATTTGATTTATTAAATCAGCAGGTTGTTATTTATTTTCTAGTAGGGTTTAATGTCATTTTCTTGTGTTTGTTTGTGCCTTAGGTTTGAATTTTGAAGTTGTCCACTTCCATTGCAAAGGACAAAAGGAGTTGAAGCAGTCATGGAAGGTCATTAGATGCACAATCATGTTTGATGGCTGGACAGATAGGAAGGGTAGGACCTTTCTAAATTTCTTGGTACATTGTCCCAAGGGTACTATGTTTATCAGATAATCCATTTTGGCAACCGATGTGTGATGCCATTGCTGTCATTGGCCTAGGGTATAAAGGCGCTACATGTGATTAGTTGCAGGGGCCTATTCTTCAAGCAAAAAAGGACATCAACTCTAGATTGGCGGAGTTGAAGCAGTCATGGAATGTCATTGGATGCACAGTGATGTTTGATGGCTGGACAAATAGGAAGGTTAGGACCTTTCTAAATTTCTTGGTACATTGTCCCAAGGGAACTATGTTTATCAAGTTAGTGGATGCATCTGCATATGTAAAAGATGTAGTGTTGCTATGTGAGTTATTGGATGGGTTTCTCCAGCAGATCGATTTGCCCAATGTGGTGCAAATCATAATTGATAATACAACTAATTATGTGGTTGTTGGTAGGATGCTTATGGACAAGCATCGTTCGGTATTTTGGACTCCATGCACTGCACATTGTATCGATTTGATGCTTGAGGATATGGCGAAACTTTCCTTCATCAAGGAGGTGATTGATTAGGCTAATAACATCCCCAAGTTCATATATAGCCATGCTTTCTTTCTTAGCCTTATGAGGAAATGCACTAGAAATAAGGAGTTCTGGCGTCCTGAAATCACACGCTTTGCAACCAACTTCCTAACCCTTAAGTCTTTGCTATAATGCCAGTTTGAGCTAAAGCAAATATTTGTTTGTGATGACTGGTGTGCGTGTACATATACCATGAGAGATGATGGTAGATCCATTGCCAAATTGGTGTACACTGACCACTTCTAGGATGAAGTGTGCTTGGCTAGTGAACCTTTAGTAAAGGTTCTGAGATTGGTTGATGGTGACAAGCTTGTAATGGGCTATTTGTATGAGGCCATGGATAGGGCCAAAGAAACTATGATATCTTATTATGTGGGCAAGGGTACCCTTTGGTTTAATAGATAGATGATGTTGCGGGATTTGATTGAACGTAGGTGGACCAGGATGCTCCATTGACCCATTTATGCAATAACACTTTCTTCAACACCACATTTTCTTACAAATGCAACTTTGATTTTGATGGCGAGGTGATGGAAGGGCTACATACTTGTCTTTATAGGACGGTACCTGATGCTGAGGTTCACAACACAATCAATTGCGAGATATAAACATATCGAGAGGGTACTAGACTCTTTGCCTTGGATGATGCTATTAGTGGAAGGATCACTTTGATTCTATGTAAGTCATTAAAATTTAGAACTTCATATTTTTTAAATTCACTTATGTTTTATTTGAAAGTTTAATTATGTTTTCTTTATTTTCTATTTTCCATTTTAATGAAATGTAATTTAGTTCGCTTTCTTTCTTATTTGTTGTAGACGTTTGGTGGTGAAACTATGGTGCAAGGGCATTGAATTTACATAAATTTTCCATTAGAATCCCCAGTCAAACCCTTCCTTTGTCGAAGTCATGCCATAATCCATGCCAAAATGCCCAAATACAAACAAACATAAGCACCCGATTGCATATTGCATAAAGTACCTTTTGATCAAAAGCCCACCTTCGAACATGTGCTCTTGACAAATGGGTGAGGAAACATATGGCTGATGTAAATGGAAGAGATATGAATTGCATGTGGCTACAAAGTGGCTCTCAAGGGCTGTTGGCTGCCACTGGATGAGATGAATAGGAGAAAAGTGGGATATGAGTAGCCATCATTTTTACAAGGATTCAGTTTATGATACTGTTGATGATAACCTTGCCTTGCCTTATACTTGGGAAGATACGATCATTGATATATTTCAGCAATCCTTAGATCATTCGGTTAACGTCGCTCAGTCATATTCTGGTTGCATAAATTTTGAACATAATGAACTAACATTGTTTGATCCTTTCGAATCTGATTGTTGTGACAAACAACTAATTTTCAAGGTTTGTCTTCCAACCATCTCCCTCATCTAATCACTCCCAGCATGTCCCTGAGGACATCAATGAGAGTTATATGCCTGAGATAGCTCTTGCACAAAAGTTTGTGAAATTGATCATTGATTATTCCATATTCAGGTTGCAAGAAAGGACTAGCAGGGGCAAACAAAATTTGGACTCTCCCTTTTCACCCCCTACTTCTTCTCATGGTAGTAGAACTGATCCATGGTTTATTTGTTTTCCCACCTCCTAGCACAACGTCCCACTAATTTGTCCTTGGAGGAATTTGACTTGGTCCTTGGGGAGAATAATTTTTGTTGTAACGACTACTTTCTTGGTCCATGAAGTCTTCAACGACTAGTTACACCACCCAACGACTAGTTGACTTCACCAACAACTAGCTTCACTTGACTTTTTCCTTTTACTTACACTACTTGGTCACTTTTTTCTAATTCTCCAATGTATTGTTAATTTTGCCAATTCTACCACTTGGGATTGTTGTAACTCAGCTTGATTTCATTTTGGGTCTTGTTTTGTTTGACCAAATTATGCCCTGTGTTACCAAATCATCATGCCCTGTTGTGGATCTCTAAGACCCTCGGGAATTTGGAGAAATCGAGACATGTATTTTGTTCCTCTTGTTTTGTAGACCAATTTTGACATATTACATGTGAAATTCTGTTAAAATTTGCCCTGTTAAGATTTGCCTTATTAAGATTTGCCCTTGTTATGCCACCTGAAAACCTATCTTGTCATGCCATCATGTCAAAGTGGATGATCTCTAACGCCCTTGAGGATTTGGAAAATCTGAAACATGGGTTTTGTTGCTTTCATTAAGTAGACCATTTTTGATGTAATGCATGTGAAAATCTACCCAACGCTCCCCTATTCTATCATTTGGAAGCTTGTTTGACTTGTTAACATTTGACCAAGTTGTAAGAAGCCATTGCTACTTCTGATTGAAAAATTTAACATGGCATGGACGAATCTCATCAAACTAAACAATATGAGACCAAATTGACATTTAACCATTGAGACCACTTTGGGAATTGTATACTACCTCGAGAAATTTGAAAGTTGTAAAAAATGAAACTACTATGCATGAGAGCTGTTTGAGGAATTTTGCACCAAAGCCAAGACCACCTACAGAATTGATAAACTTTAACCATGTGGCAAAGATAGGTGCATCTTGACGTGGGTTGGACTGGCCCATACATTGATGATCACCCCTACAAAAATAGGGTCTTATAAAACCATGAGTCTTAGGTTACCTCGCCTAAGGCCCTCCAACCTTATTATAGGATGAGAGGAACCTAAAGTGAACTACAAGATACCAACCATGGTTTGACCAAGACAACAAGATATAGATAATGAGAGCAAGACGTAGGCATGGGATATCTAATACAAAACCTCGCATGGTTGTTATAGTGCTTTGACTTGTGACCTTAGGTTTTCAATGGTGGTGATAAATGCTGCAAAAGTTTTTGTATGTACCCCTACTGACATTTAGGGTAACGGCGGGCATCCAGGAGGTGGATCTATTAGGACTCGTGATTTATAGGAGCACTCAATGTCGAGCTCTATAAAGGTGATTGCCTATTGTACTTTTAAGTTTTACCCTTACACTATCCCTTTGATCCCGATGCACCTGCCTTTTCCCAACTTGGTTGTCATATTGATTTTGTATGGCATTCCTTGGGCTTGGTGTTTTCATCATGTCATAGCTCTTCAACATGGCATTCTCACATTTTCCAATAGTTTGCAGTTCTCAATGTAGTTTGCAGATCCCAAGGCATAGGTTCTCAAGGGGTCATTGGTCGAAGTGATTAGGTGAAGCAACAAAATTTCTACTTCCATTACCCCTTGGAATATTTTGAATGGTGTTCAAGGAGGAAGATATTGTTATGAATATATTTGTATAAAATAACATAAATAATAATGATTAACAAGTCTAATTAATCATAAAAGGGCATGTCCCAAAAGACATGACTCCTTATGACAGAGCGCTCCTGCTTGGCTACATATATAGGACCTTCATTGTATTCAATCATATCATATTTTTCTCCATCAATTACTTATATACAATTTATACATTGTCCACATATATTTCTTTATATTCCATTCATTTTGAATATTATGTGTGATAATGGATTTTGTTCGTATCATTTGATATCAGAGCTAGATTGATCCGATCATTGGCCATTCTTTTTTCCAGACATTGTTTGACAAGGCGTTTAGCCACATTCAAAATTTTGAGGGTTTTTTTTTTTCTTTGTTGTGTTTTGTTTTAACTATGAGCTCTTTGACGAAACATAAAAAAGAATCTTGTACTTGGCCATCTACAATTCCATAGTTCAAGTATTAAAAGAAAAAAACTTTGTTGCCAATTATATTTAAAAAAGTTAAAGAAAATAAATAAATATATATTATGACTATCCGACTGAGAAGGGAATAAAAGAGCATTGAAAGAAAATGTGATAGTTGGACCTGGAAACACTGTTCCTCTTCAAGTGGGATTCACGGAATTTATACTTCCAGAGGAATGGAATAGTACATACATCCCCCTATCTCAGAAGTACCCTCAGCTGAAAGCTGTAAAAGAACCTCAGCAGTTTTCTCTAATAAAACATTCTGATGGATCTTCAGGACTCAAGTTTACAAGTCCTAGTTTGGCTAGATCTATGTCTATCTCTGCATGCAGAATGGCTAGAAATAAAGCTGTACTTCCTCCAGTCTATCCAGCCCAACCAAAGATAACACCTAGAAGATCTCTATCCTCTAGATTGGATGATTGCCAGTTCTGTCTATCAACTCCTCCATCTTCCTCTTCTGCCTCAAAGTTCCAAATAGAAAAATCTCCTAAACATAATGGACAACACCAAGATTGTCAAGAATGTGTAAAACAATTGTTGCCAGATATTAAGAGTTTTACACTTCCAAGAGCTCAAAGTGAAATAATTGCCAAAGTAAATGAAAGGCATTTAGAACCTGGAAATTCCAGGAGAACATTTAAGAATGGTACAATAAAGTCAGAGTTTCAGTGGATTCAAATGAGAAATTTGACAGATCTAGAACAGAGTGAAGCAGAGAAAATGCAGAATTTCACAAACTACCAGATAGTTTGTATGCTACAAAATATTGATGATATAGCCAAAGATGTCCTTGAAATCAAAGAACATATTAAGAAATTACATGTTGGTTATAATGAAATATTAGGAGTACAAAATGGGCACAAGCAGTCATTGAATGATATACAGTCCAATATGGGAATAATTTCGAAATCCCTACATCATCTGCAGAATGCTATTTTAAAATCCCATTCACCCCCCAGGTATAGAGAAGTTGATTTGACTAGCTCAAAGTTTCCTACAGCCTCAAGCTCTAATCAACCTCAAGATGGTATTAGAAGCTTACTTTTTAAAGGAATTGAAAATGTCAGCATCCCAGAATTTGAAAAGATCACTAAAGGAATACTTTTAGCTAGAGAAAAAACGGATTTGATGAAAGAAATAGTGAAGGGATTTCCATCTGTTGAAAGTCTAAGATTACCAAAGAATTATGTTAGTCTTAAGACTTTGATAGAAAATGGCCAACCATCTACTCCCCAAATTTTGGCCATGTCAGATGTTACGTCCAGGACACCAGGAGAATAGACCCAAGGGGAATAGTTCAAAAAGAGAAAGGACTGAACCCTTTTTCTTCCAAAATAAAGGAAGCAAAAATCCTAATGATACATCGGCACATGAAGCAGCAGCAACTCATTTTCAAGATACAGAGAAAATTTGCAGTCGGTTAATATCAGATTTGATAATCCTAGTACAAAAGGATATGGTAATACTTTAATGGTGAATATTGATTGTTTACCACATGATGAAGTTATTACTACTCTTCATAATCTGCATGCATGGGCACTTCAAAGAAAAGCAGAAACAAAGGCAGACTGGTCAGACATAGTTACTCAAATTGTTTGGTCTTTCACTGGAATTTTGAAACAATGGTGGGAAAAGTTATCAGAAACAGACAAAAATCAGATAATTGAACATATTGATGATCCATTAAAGGCATTATTTGATGCCTTAGCACATGAATTTGCAGGTGTTGTTCTTGAAGATTCTGCCCATCATTCTCAACTATTTTTGTCTCGGACACTTTGCAATATAGATCATTTGCATGATTATTATTGTGTGATGCAAAAGTTGCTATACCAAGCATCTGATCCTCATAATGTTGCATATTTACGATATTAAATTGCATCCATGCTAGGAAAGATTCCAGATTTGATTGATCATTATTTTCAATTAAATAAAATTCAGATTGAAAATATATCTTTTGCTGCTCTACATCAGCTGATTGTTACTATATTACAAAAGGAATGTGCTGCAGAAAAGGCAAAGAAAAATTTCAAAAAACAAATGCATTTCAGTGCAAAATTATGTAACAACTTTGCAGAAACATATGACTTTGGATGTCACAATAAGATGAAAAGAAAAGCTGCCAAAAAACATTGCTTTTGTAAGCCAGATAAATCTACTTACAAGAGAAAAGGTTATTATCCAAAGTACAATTCTAAGCGCAGAAGGATGGTATTCAAGAAAAGAGCAAAACCTTCTAAGAAAGTTACTTGCTTTATCTGTGGAAAAGAAGGACATTTTGCTAATAACTGCAAAGAGAACAAGAACAAAAAACAGGTAAAGGTCATGGATATATTCTCCAATATCCACAATCCCCAAGAATGGGATCTCATATCCCATTTGGATGGAGAATACTTTGAAATATCCAGCAGCTCAGATTCTTCAGATAATGATTTACCTGATATCAGGAAGATAAGTTTAAATTCTGACTCTTTTGATTCTGATGAAACATTCATTCCTGATATTAAGATGCTTCATTTCAGTTCTTCAGATACATTGCAGGCACAAATAGAAAAGGTAAAAACTCAGCTGTCACAGCTGGATCCCACTCAGCTGACAGTGAAAAGAAGATTGACAGAAAAACTTGAAGGCTTAGAAAAATAACTGCCTTCAACCATAAATAAAGATGTTTTTAAGAATGAAGAATTTATCCAGAAAGAGTTTGATTCAATGTTCCAGCCTCCGAAGATCAAAGAAGATAATTATGATTCAGGTATGGAAGAAATCAGTACTCTCGAAAAAGAGATTGGAAAAATAGAATCATCAATACAGCATACCAGAAATGAAATGATTCAGTTATCTTCCAGATTGCAATACTTACTCGCTGAATATGATGATCACAATTCTAAATTGGCAAAACTATTGCTGAAAGAAGTTTCAGAGGAAGAGATGCCTATGAAATCAAAGGATGTTGATTTGGTAAATATTTTAGGCATTGATGATAGAGTGGTCATTCCTATAAAAATTAAGTTGCCAAAAATAAAGGAATACTCTCTTGATGCTCAGATAGACTCAGGCGCTATGAGTAGTTGTTGTAAGTATGGAGCTATTCCTGCATACTATTGGCAGCGCACAAAGATTGCTTTTAGAGCTGTTAATAAGGAACTAATGCAAATAAATCATATAGCTCCTGATTTTCCGATATATTTAGGTGATGTTCTTGCATACGTCACCTTATACAGTTATGATACAGGTTCTAATGTTTTATTGGGTCAAGATTTCCTCAAAAGATTTCCCCCGGTAACATTTGCAAAAGATTCAGTTGTTCTGATTACTTGTGAAGGTCCAGTTACACTCCCAGCTAAAAGTGATTATCAAGTTAACGTTCAGCCCAATGGAGAAGATCATCTCCAAAATAGTCTGCAAGGTCTTTCAAAGATCCAAAAGATAATTAAAAATGCAGATCTACATGGTCAGAAAATCCTCCAAGGTATTTCTGAAAAACTTAGAAATGATTGTACAACTAACAGATCAGATGCATTTTGGACTAGAGAGAAATATTTCGTAGCCTTGCCTTATAAAGAAGGATATGTTCCTTGTCCCCAAAAAGCAAGCGCTAATTATGAGTCCTAAAGAGCAAGAATTGTGCAAGGAGGAGATTACTCAACTTTTAGAACAAAAGCTTATTGAACCATGCAAAAGTCCGTGGGCATGTCCAGCATTTTATGTCAACAAGCAGAGTGAGCAGAAAAGAGGGAAGAAAAGGCTAGTAATCAACTACAAAGATTTAAATGAAGCACTAATGCCAATAATGTATCCTCTTCCAAACAAAGAACTCTTGCTAAAATATCAAATGCAAATGTATTTAGTAAGTTTGATCTTAAGAGTGGATTTTGGCAAATTGGCATTCTCCAAGAAGATAGATTTAAAACAGCCTTTATAGTCCCACATGGCCAATATCAGTGGACAGTCATGCCATTCGGGTTAAAAAATGCCCCATCAGAATTTCAGAAACGCATGGAAGATATTTTCAGGCAGAGATGTAAATACTCATAAGATTCATTTAGAAAAGTTCTATAATATGGTGTACAAGCATGGATTGGTCCTCTCAGATACAGAAGAAAAATTTTAGATTGGAAAAGTCAGAATTGACTACTTAGGTCTACACATTGAGCAAGGACATATTCAGCTCCAGCCTCATGTCCTCATGAATCTTCTCAAATTTCCAGACATCATTCTAGATATCAAAACTCTGCAAAGATTATTAGGATGCTTAAATTATATCAGACAATTTTATGAAAAGCAATCTAATGATGCCAAGATACTGGAACAAAGACTCAAAAAAAGAAAGGTTGAATGGAATCAGCAAGTGACAGTTGCAGTGAAAAATATCAAGAATAAAATCTAGGAATTGCCAAATTTAAAACTTACAGACACTAATCTGCCTTTTATTCTTGAAACAGATGCTTCAGATCATACTTGGGCAGTAGTCTTATTGCAAAAGCATGGTACAAAAGAATTGGTGTGCGCATATGCTTCAGGATCCTTTAATGATACTGAAACCAAATATCCCTCTTCTCACAGAGAGATTCTAGCTGTAAAGAAAGGAATCAAAAGGTTTCATTTGTTTTTGAAAAGCGTCAAATTTATTGTAAGAACAGATCTTAAGCATATGAAGGGCATATTGTCTAACAAAAGATTGCTTGAACAAGGAAACACAAGGGTTTTGAGATGGGCACTTTGGTTGGAAGGATTTGAATTCGACATTGTTTACAAATCTGGAGCAGAAAACTATCTAGCATATATGCTCACCAGAGAAGGAGCTATAGATGTCAAGGAAATCAAAATGTTCAGACCCTGCATCAAGGAGAAGCATCAACAAGTAAAGGTCCTAAAGAGTCTAGCCCAGTCATAGTATGTCATCAATGTAAATATGAGTTTTGTTGGGATTGTTTTGTGTTGAGAGTCAAGTCATTACTTATAGATGTATTACAAATTGTGTTGTAGAAATGGTTTGATTCAGAGTCATGCATGTTAGCATACAATAGTGAATTACCTTATAGAGATAGGCCTTGGAGAGTCTTTTATGCATTATCCCGTGAACCTATTTCAGTCGGGATAGTCGTATAATCGCTGCCATCTACAACTGTCACATTTTCCACCATTGCATACATCCGTTGAATTGCAAATTGCATTTGTACGACCTCATTCGTACAACATAGTGCAAACACAATTGACATAAAACATAGTCCAAACACATTGGTATGCTACTGCAATTTAATTTAATTGATGTCTATATGAATTTGATAGTTAATTGACATTGATTTTTCCCTGATTTTCTAGTTTGATAACTACTAACGATTCTTTAGCCGATTCTTCTTGTGTCACATTTATCATTAAGCAAGTACACACAAAATCTCAACAGTGAAACAATAATGACAGTAGGATCATGAAGAGAGCCAAACACGAGACAAAATTTTACTGTGGGAAAACCCTAACTAGGGAAAAACCCAACAACCTTTTTCCTAGAGAAATTATTCAATTCAACAAAAGATACAAACTAATTTTTTTAGTCAAAGAGTCAAACTGCCTAGTAACAAGTCCATGTCAAACCCGGTTAAATTGAAGAATTTTGGCCTCCTGAAATTTTGACCTCTTGCACTTTCCTTAGGATTGGGATTGCTGCCCAGAAAGATACACAAAAAACTTCGGTTTGCTCCCACACATGCACAGTCGAACAAAGCTCAAACAAAGATGAAAGATGGCTTGGTCAATGTTGGATTGTTCTGGTCAAATTTCAGACTTCTTTCCTTCTCTCTTCTTTGTATAGATGAATAGAAGATTAGATGTGTGCGTGACCAAATTGGTGCAAAATGGAGAAGGTCGAGTATCTTTATATAGTGGCCTTATGGTGTCAAGAGGCATGTCCCTTTGACTGGGCTGACCTATCCTTATCGTGGGCCGACTTGCCTTTTGGATGCAAATTAAATTTAAAATTCAAAATTTAAATTTCCTTCTTTTGATTTCTTTTTAGAGCTTACTTGCATATCGATGATAGCCACCAAAAATCAACTTTCCCTCTTGGCTAGGGAGGTATTCACCTTGACTTCTTCAGATGATTTCTTGTTGAGAAAATTTCTCTATCCCAAGAAAAGGTTGAATGAGCTAGCTATGTTGATGAATCCATCCACCTCATGTTCTATGCCAGCACCATGTGGAAAGCATCAACATCATGCAAAGGAATGTAGTCACCCACTAGACATATCCTCTTTGCAAATGGATCTAGTCACCTGCTGGCAAAAGGCTTTTTGGGGTCCTGTTGGCCAAGTACCTTTTGGCCTTACGGGATTGTTGCTACACAATCTAGCAGGGGCCCTAGGAGGGGAACCTAAGGGAAAACTACTAGACCTAATGACAACAATTTGTCCCACTGTCACTTCAGTTAGTGGCCCCTACTCTTTATGGACTTCCACTGATGGGAGGAGTTCCGATATGAAGGAAATCACTTGTTATAATGGGATCTATGATATGGTATGAAGTGATTCCGAAGGCCCATTCAAGGAGAGGCTCAATTAAAGGCTTGGTGCAAGGAAGGATCTTCAAGAAAGACCTAGGATTGAAATCAAAACCTAGGGCTTAAGATAACACAATAAGGCTAGGTATACTTAGAGTCAATATTCCAAGATGATATAGGATGTCTCAAGAAGCTAATCAAGATGGTTTACTTCTTGAAATAGGCTCTTGCTATACTTGAGAGTGTTGAAGTTTATCATTTTCTTTAGTTAGAAACCCTTCATGCATTTTTTTCTAATTTATTCCTACCTACTTGTTATTTTTCCTTTAACAAGTTATTTACAAAGTAAATACTGAAAATAAACACCAGTGCATGCTCAAGATATTACAGATCAACAACTAAAAGAAACAAGAACAAACACACCACATGCCACCATTATTTTTGGATCAATGTCCCTGGAAAAACCCAATGCGGGAAAACTGGTGCAGCTATCTGAGGGTTTTCTTATTAAGAAATATCATAGTACAATCTGGGTGCCGAAACTAGCCTACCCAACAGAGAATTTCCTTAGCAGCTATACCTCACAGTTCGAGAGATCTCTTCGCTGAAACCCCGGAAAATCCTTTCGACAGCTCCTCAGCACAAAACTGCTCTGCAACCCCAGCATCTGCCCAATCTTTACTGCGTCAACCCCTCTCTATCTCACGTTGGCCCTGTGCTAGCCTTTCTTGGCCTGCGTTAGCCCGGGAGGCCCTGCGTCAGCTTTCTGGGCCTCTGCGTTAGACACGCTAGCCTCTCTGGTGCTTTGCGCAACAATTGGCTGCCTCTGCGTGGCCTTGCGTGAGTCCTTGCTAGCTTTGCGTCACTCTCCTTGGCTGCTGCGCTGCTCTCTCGACACAATCTCTGCCTTCTCTGTTTCTCTGTACTCAATGCCCCTCTGCTGCTCTCTTGGCAAACCCTGCTCTAGAGAATAGAATCACTGATCACTCTAGTGTACTCTCCAAGTGACCCTCAAGCCTCCTCTTATACTTTTTCTATTGACATCTCAACGACCGAGATTAAGTCCTTAATCAATGACTAAGAATAGATCTGGCTTGATCCATGTCTTTTGGACCATTCTAACACAGATTCATATTAATACACATTAATATTTTATTTTCCCTAAGTTTAGACTTGGGGACTCTATTAAAAATATTAATTATTTTATTTTAATATCTTTGGATCTGTTTAGAATTTGCCCAAACCCTTTCTGGGTATTGGAGATCTCATGTCCCCCAACCTCTCCACCAAATTTCGTGGGTAGAGCACATCCGATGCTACCCCAAATCAATAGGGAGACTTAGAAAGAAGTCTACACAAGACCTAGGATTTATGAATTATCGTGGGAGGTGCCCCTCCATTGTACTTACTAGGTTAAGATGAGAGAAGGAATATGGTCTTGAATGATTTATTCCAACGAATACCAAGTTTTGAAACCCCTAAGAATACCATCCTATCCAAGGGAAGAAACAACTAGGTTTCAATCCAAAGACACAACTAGGGCATCAAATTTTCGGAGATATGACCACGGGAATTCAACCAAACTTGGAGATCTTGTAGAGGAGATCCCAATGCAGATACCTATCCAAACGGTTTTGAAAGATCACTCCTCTATAAGATTTCGCAAGAAGCCCTAGTTGGCTATCTAGGAAAAGGGGCTGAAAAGTTTGGAGGAGAGAAAAGAGAAGGAAAGGAAAGGTGACCACCAATTTTGCTTGGACTAGTGCCTTATCCTTGGGCTATGGAGTCTATGATGATTTATAATTTTGCCAAAATCGTCTTCAAGGAGGCCAAAGAGTGATGCCCTAGCAAGCACTCTTCAACAATTACCCACCAAAGTTTTATGGATTTTCATGGAAGAAGAACAAATCCCATCCACTAGGAACATTCATCTATTGCCATACAATGAGTAACATGCGCAATTGCTAATCAAATAACCTTTTACGATGGTATTCAATGAAACTAGGGCACAAAAAGCATTAATTAATTGCAACAATTCCACACGTTAGACATTATTCAAGAGAGATCTTCAACAAAATAACATTTACAAGATGACAAGAGATATATCCATCCATAGAACAAGAAGTGGCTCCAAGAAAGAACAAAATTTTTAGCCTCCAAAGATATCGAAATGCATCAATAGAAGTCTCCAATAGTTATCCAAGAAAAAGTGTGAAATTCTTCAAGAGAATAGATCCAAGTGTGATGATGATGATCTCTCACAATGGGAGAGATCTTAATTTATATGATCCTCTACCGAATTCGAATTAACCTAATAGCCCCTACAATCATAAAATAATGTGCAATTAACATGTCCTTAGTGACAACCCCACCAAGTACCTCATAAAGTGAAGAAGAAGCCATCCGAAAGTGAGCCGAAATGATGAAATCATGGTGTAGAAGGGCCATTGGAGGGCCTCGTTGAGTCTTGAAGGTGCCATAATGAGAGTGAGGGCTCCATGAATGATAAACAAGGGGGTGGTGTTAGTTTCTGTAGCATCGAATGTGTTTAGCCACGAAATTTGGTGGAGAGGCTAGAATACATGAGATCTCCAAAATCCAAAAATCGTTTATGGAAATTCCACCTAGAAATGACTTAATTAGATTATTAACCGGTTTTTAAATATTTCCTATGTCTAAACTTAGGGAATATGGTTAATTAATCAGAATTAATTAAATCAAGGTGCGAATCATCTAGAAACTGACACGGATCGACTTTAAGATGATCCTAGCCCTTGATTAAGATTTAATCTTGGTCGTTGGAGTCCCAACAATGGATTATAAGAAGTCGTCGATGAGCACTTGGAGAAGACACACCAAAACAACAGAAGTTCGATTTCCTTAGTAGATCGATTTCCAGAGTAGCAACAGTTAGTGGCCGGAGAGCCGGAGATCGAAGCAGTGAGTGAGGGGCAAGGACAGTGAGTCCGGAGGAGATTTTCCAGATTTGGAGAGTCAGCTACAGGAGGGTTGAGTTTCCTTAGTGAGGTTGTGCAGAGGCATCAGTTCGATTTGGCTAGACAGAGGGTCGATTCAGTTGTTGGAGGTCGGGAAGATTTCTAGAAGGGACCAGCGAGTCATTTTAAAAGGTTGGATTGAGCAGATGACTTGATCAGTTGCAGTTCTAGGAAGAGTGTACTAGTGGCTACACAGGCTTTACACAGAGGCTGACACAGGGGTTTCGTGGAGTCCATTCAGAGCTAGTTTTGGAGCTGGATCAGTGCCAGGTGAGACAAAATTTGTCTCACTAATTTTTGTGGGCAATTTCTCGTATAGTGGATTCTCAGTTTGTGCATCCAGATTGTACTCATATTTTCATTGCTGCACAATAACAAAAACCCTCACTACTGCACCGGTTTTCTCAAGTTGGGTTTTTTCGGGGACAATTCTCCAAAAATAATAGTCATTTTATTTTGTGTGTGCTAGTATTTTCTCAGTTTCCAGCGCTATAATTTTTGCAGTATTTTATTTCTGAAGGTTGTATTGTGATTTATTTGATATTTGTCATAGCAGATAAATTGTTAAAATAATGAACAATTAGAAAAATAAATTCTAGTCGCTGCAATAGGATTCCAGTTGTGGAATTTTCACATGGTATTAGTGCGTGAGTGATCAGCCGGGAAGCTCAGAAACAGAGAAATAATTTCGTTGCTCAGAGGGAGCAATAGGCCTAAATTCTTGAGGCAACGCAATGCTCAGATAAGCAGGCCGAATTGCTAGGCCAACAATTCGATTTTCAGTTATAGGGGTGCAAAAATTTCGATTTACCCAAGAGAGTGATTCCAACAGTCAGAGGGAGTAGTTGCAGCTCAGATTTCTGCTGAGCATATTTCTGGTTGGACGCGGAGGGTTTTGCAACAGCAGAATCAGTGTCGGGTGGAAGAGAAAAGCACACATAGCAGAGGGAAAACTTCTATCAGGGAACTTCGAGTCTGTTGGACACCTAATACTAAATGGGTTAGTGTGGAAGCTAAAGAGACTAAGCAGTCCAAGGGACCTTGGGATGTGAATCCCAACGGTCACCATATTGTACTATAAATGTACATCTATTGTTAATAAAAATGTAATGCATGCTTTATCCTTCCTATCTTTCTCGCTCCCCATGTGTGTTTAACATGGTATCAGAGCAGGCGATCTCCTGCCCTGCTCAAATATGAGCCACTTGTTTTCTGTGGCCTTTCTTACATGTCAGTCCTGTACATTCATATAATTGTCAGTGCTGCTATTATGGAGGTAACATACATTCCAGCGATCTGAAAATAGAGGCCTGGCTATTTTAAGAGTCTGTCAACTCTGCAAAACCTGCTTGCTATTAATTTCTCTGTTGATCCTGTCAGTTATAGACATAACATTTTTCACTGGCCTGTTCCCTTCTGCTACGCTGCTACTGTAGCCACTCCACCTGCATACAAAACGCTGTAGCAGCAGCCACTCCACCTGCA
This sequence comes from Pinus taeda, assembly GCA_000404065.3. Classification (NCBI taxonomy): domain Eukaryota; kingdom Viridiplantae; phylum Streptophyta; class Pinopsida; order Pinales; family Pinaceae; genus Pinus; species Pinus taeda. The sequence goes on from APFE030871583.1 coordinate 57,134, forward strand.
TACAAAACGCTGCTTTCTGAAATGCTCCTTCGACTGTTACGCTGCCCATATATTCGTTGGTGCCAGATTCTGTCAAGCCTTCCTATTGTTACGCTGCTCGCCTTGAATACTGCTGACCCTATCAGACAACGCATCCTGTGTAAATATACTGCGTTTTTCTCATACGCTGCTGAAATGTCGGTTTACCATTTCGTATAGAGATTCCCTGCACAAACAATCTATTTGCTCTCAGAATCCGGGAATAGTTGAGCCCCATTTCCAAATGTTCCTAGGAGAGCCGTACAATCCAAACAACATCCACAGGGATCCTAATATTGCACCAATTGTAGCTGTAAAGCTGCACCAAATCCTTTTAGCTTTGCGGGAGGCTCTCCTCGGACGTTCATGCTGACTATGAACAATAAGAGGCGGACTTTCATAAGCCGGACACCATGCGACTGCTGTGTTTTTACCCTCGGCGACTGCTGCGTTTTGATCGGCTTCATCTTTCTTCGTAAGGGAAAGACGATGGATCACATCCAGAATACCGCTCTTCTCGGAAAACTCCCAGATCATGACGTCGCGCTCCATGAAGAAGTTCTTTAGAGCCGTAGCCTTTTCCGGCCAAGCAGCGCCTCTGACGCCGAAATCAGATTCTGGAGACCGTCCAATCTCGGCTTCAGGATTTTCAATTCCGTAGAAAACAGGCTCATTTTCTTTTTCTTCGCCTGGAACATCGCATACATATAAGGTTCGATCGACGGTGGCTCCATCCTCTTTATCAACTTCATTCTTCTCTACACCAGTGCTCTCTTTTTCAATATTTGAACTCTTTTCTTCGACATTGTTTTTCTTATGGTCTTCACTATCAACATGTTTTTCGGAAATCAATTTCACATCTGGAACTGAAACGTTTGCCTGAGATTGCACCTCCTTTAAATCCTTGTTTTCCGCTTTGATTTACGTTTTAGCTGCCGCGATTTGTAGAATCCGAAGCTGTTGCAGGAATAACAATTCGTTTCGAGATAGTCCGTTAAATGGCTGTTGGCGGTCCACAAATGAGACTGATGGGGGAGATAAATCTTTATCTGTTCTTTATGTCATCAAATTAAGCTGCTATTGGCATGACTTCTGTGACCAACTTGATAGCATATACAGCAAGGAAATAATTCTTGAGAGTGTCCATTCGCTGCTCAATCTTTCTATCGTCCATCAGAAAGGTTTTAGGAGGGTTTATCAGTCAGAGGACCCAGGATGGTGTCGAGGCCTTTCTTTATCGCCTCCCAGAACCTGTACTATTCAGGGCTCTGCAGGTAGCAAATTCAAATGTTCGTCGCAATGCGTTGCTTTTGCTAGTAGATATGTTCCCTCTGGAAGATCCAGCGGCATCGAAAGAAGAGAAAGAAAGTTTGTTAGAGAAGCAATTTGTGCTCCTTGAGAAATTGCTGGTAGATGATTGTCCTGATGTGCGCTCTGTAGCTGGATTTGTTGTTGAATGTAACGTGGATTTACACGCTACACGAGCAGAGATATAGTGCAAAGATTGAATATTAGTTGGATCGATTGATTGTAATTGACTTGGCACATGCTCAATGCTCACCCTTTGATTCATCCACATCAAAACTGATTTTTGAACACAGTCAAACACATGTATAAGTTCTGAGAGCAGTATTGAAGCCACCTCGAAGCAGATTTGGTATTGTCCATGGAACAATTTGAAACAACCTCTGAGTGAAGTGATTTTTGAAGAATCCGTAGAGAAGTTTGTGAAGAGGTTTGGAATAGACTTTGGTGGATCCTTGATCAGCATTATGAAGTGAATTTGAAGCAATTTTGAAGACAT
>APFE030871583.1:59915-80653 GCA_000404065.3 Pinus taeda
AACTTGTTCCAGAATATTGAACAGTCTTGCAGTTGAGTTTTCTCCATCTTCTCACCTTGTATCTGACAGGGGGGGAGATGATGGTCATCTACAAGCTTCAAAGCCACATCAAGCGAGCCTGAGCCACAACTTGCCACATCAGTTTCAGAGTTGTAGCCAGAGACAAAGATGCCTGAACATGCCTTCAGTTGGCGATCTGGGACACTTCCTTTAGCAGAAGACTTCAGCTTCTTGCCAGTTTTGGAAGAGTTCCGCGAACTAAATTGAGAACACTTCCTCTAGCGGAAGACTCTAGCTTCTTGCCAGTTTTGGAAGAGTTCCAGGAATTGCATAAGCATTCCAGAGTTGTTGGTCATCCTTAAACCATCATAGGTTGAGACTTCCCTTTTACAGGTTGAAGTTTTACCTTTTATGCGGGGTGAGACCTCCCTTTTATGGTTGAAGGTTTCCCTCTTTAAAACAATAGCATCACTTCCTCTAGCAGAAGACTCCAGCTTCTTGCCAGCTTTGGAAGAGTTCCGGGAACTGCACTAAGCGTTCCAGTATTGGTGGCCATCCTTAAACCACTGCCTTTTTATACCAACATTTCAGAGAGCACATTCAACCTAGTGCTGCCATGCATTTTTGCACATTTTGTATTACAGCTCTTTTCTTGGACTCATACATAACCCTTCGGATAAAGGGGGGGAATGTTGGACACCTAATCTTAAATGGGTTAGTGTGGAAGCTAAAGAGACTAAGCAGTCCAAGAGACCTTGGGATGTGAATCCCAACGGTCACCATATTGTACTATAAATGTACATCTATTGTTAATAAAAATGTAATGCATGCTTTATCCTTCCTATCTTTCTCGCTCCCCATGTGTGTTTAACAGAGTCTTAGAAGTTCAATTTTTCCTTGCAGATTGGTAGTAGTTGCCAGCAGATCTTCTCCACTCTTGTAGGGAGTGCGAGTAGCGGAGCAACAACCAAGCAGAAGGAAAGAGGGGATTTTCCATAGTTTTTGAGATGGCCATTGCAAGGCTTAGAGATTAGGATAGGTTGGATTATCATCTAACTATGTCATCTGGAAGGCCAGGATTTCTTTCCTTCTAGATGAATATGGCCTGAATGCCTACATTGATAATGTAGTGGCAGTTCCTCAGGATGCAGACCAACTCAAGGAATATAGGGAGGAGATAGTGCGGGCGAAGCGTTTGATCCTAGATGTTGGGACCATATAGTCTCACATATAGCGGCCAAGGGAATGCCCAAAGAAATGTGGGATGCTCTCTCCACACTATACCAGGGTGCTTTCGAGCAATGGAAGATGTTCTTGGAGGAGAAGATGAGATGCATTAGGATGCAGAAGGGGGAAGGCATAGATCCCTTCCTCACCAGGATTCAGGAGGTTCGAGACCAACTTTCAGCTGTTGGGGAAGCGCCTCAATCTTCAGAGCTGGTATGGTTGGCACTCAACAGTGTCTCAGAGGATTGGCAAGTCTTCATCCAAAGTATATTGGGCATAGACACACTACTAGGATGGGATAGAACGTGGGCCGATTTGCAGCAGGAGGAATTGAGACGAGCTTTGTTAAAGAGCTCCATCAGTGGCAACAGTGGTAGCAGACAAAAGGTGGTGACAGAGGAGGAGAATGTGGCCCTACCATCAAAGGGTCCTAGTTGTTGATTTGGGGTAGCATTGGATGTGCTCTAGCCTTGAAAATTGGAGGAGAGGCTAAAGCACATGAGATCTCCAAGACCCAGAAATGGTTTTGGCAGAATCTAACCAGTTTGGGAGATATTAAAATAATAAATATTTTTAATGGAGTCCCTAAGTCTAAACTTAGGGAAAATAAAATATTAATGTGAATTAATATAAAAATGAGTTAGAATGGTCCAAAAGTCATAGATCAAGCCAGATCTAATCTTAGTCGTTGATTAGGGACTTAATCTCGGTCGTTGAATTGTCAACGAGAAAAGTATAAGAAGAGGCTTGAGGGTCAATTGGAGAACACATTGAGTTGATCAAGAATTTGATTTTCTAGGGCAGGGCTTACTGAGGAAGTCAAAGGAGTGATCAGAGTTGTAACTGAGGAGCAATGAATATAGTAGTAGAGAGACAAAGATAGTACCGGGGGTTATCAACACAGAAGCCAAGAGAGGGTTGACGTAGAGCCAGCTAGAGGCCACGCAAAGGCAGTCAGGAGTTGCGCAGAGCCTGAGGAGGGCTAGTGTGGGGATGCAGAGGCTCTAGAGGCTGATGCAGAGCCCCGAGAGGCTGACACTGGGCCAAACAGGCTGACGATGGGCCAGAGAGGCTGACGCAAACCCTAGTGGCTTACACTGGGAGATTTCGTGGGGCAAATTGGCGTTGATATCTGTCTCCGACTGAGACGTACTACTGCTGAGGGCATTCTCTATTGGGTGAGCCATTTTTGGCACCCAGATTGTATTCTAAAACTGCTTAATAATAAAACCCTCTGATAGCTGCACCAATTTTCCCGCATTGGGTTTTTTCCGGGGACATTAGTCCAAAAATAATTGTGTCACTTGTGTTCTTGTTTCTTTTAGTTGATGATCTGTATGTGTTGATACTGTACTTGTATTTATTTTCAGCGTTTACATGGTAAATAACTTGTTAAGTAAACGAGCAAGTAGGAAGAAATAAATCAGATAGTATAGGAAGAATTTCTGACAAATAGACTTAGAAATTCCAACATGGTATCAGAGCGTGGTTGCAGATCACAGGATAACTGAGGGTATTAGCCGAGCAGAGCAAGCATCAATAGAAACAATTGTCTCGAGTAACAAAAGCTATTCCTAGCGGAAAGCAGCGAGGAAGGGGTGACGTAGTGCATGTGTCATCAGTTCGAACTAGGAGGAGGATCATCGCAATGGCAGAGAAGAGCAGACCTGACCTATGCATTGCCCAGTCATCTTTCTCATTCAGGAAGGATTGACACCCGTGGCCAGGAGGTGTGGATTTTGCTGGTGCTGGGATTGCGCGGAGCCTAGAGTCTCTAACCTTTAGATTGCTGAGGCACAGGAGGTTGTGGGTAAGTTGTAGAGTGACGCTGGTGGGGCACTGTGGTTAGAATAGTACCTAATAGGGCAAGACCCGAGGATTTCTAGCCAAGAAATCTGGATTAGTGGTGAAACTGCACTAATGATCGGAGTGGGGCATCTCGACATTGGCAGAGGGGTTTCTAGGAGGGAAATTGAGACTAAGAGGGAGTCACACCGAGAACTTCTAGACGAGAGGTAGAGAGACTTGAAAGAGTCGAAAGAGGAGCAACGAAATCGCAGTGAATGGGCTAAGAGATCAGGATAGACTGGACGAAGCTTCAAACTTTGTAGTCTGGAAGGCCAGGATCTTGTCCATTCTAGACAAGTATCGTATCAAACACTTCGCCTTGAAAACGATAGTGATTCCGGTTGACCCAATTGAAAATGACAAGTACGAGGAGGCAATGGCCAGGACAAAGTGCATCATCCTTGATGGTGTCAAGGATCATGTGGTGCCACACATTGCCGAGAAAGAAACGACAAATGAGATGTGGGAGGCCTTGAAGAAATTGTACCAGCATATTTCTGTGCAGAGGAGGATGTTACTTGAAAACTAGTTGCGGTCATATCAGATGTAGAAAGGAGAGAAGATAGATGCCTTCTTCAATGGATTGAAGGAGATCCGTGATCAACTAACTTCCATAGGGGCCACATTGGATCAGGAACTAATGGTGAGGACCGCATTGAACATAGTCTCAGAAGATTGGGAGGTATTTGTCCAGAGCATACTGGGCAGGACGAGTCTTCTAGATTGGGAGGAACTGTGGGCGGCTCTTCGACAAGAAGAGATTAGACGGGTGTCCATGGCAGGAAGTAGTGGAAAAGGGGTCAAAATCAAAAAGGAGGAAGAAGAAGGTGCGGGTCTCGCATCTACGGGAAAGCACAAGAAAAGAAAGAAGTACATCTCCAAGGTCAGGTGCTTCCATTGAGGGGAACTGGGTCACTATGCGAACCAGTGTCCTAGGAAGAAGAACAAGGGAGAGGCTTCTGAGACCAAGGTTGCGCCAGCTAAGGCAGAGAAGGAAGAGGAGACTGATGACAGTTGTGCCATGAGTGCTCATGCACCTCGAGAGAAGAGGTGGGGGGACATCGAGCTGTAGTCAAACAGACCACAGGCAATGAGGGGCAGGATCCTCGAGGTACCCAATCTCTTGGATTAGACCTTGCTATGGGAGCCCTGAAGAGGAGTAGTAGGACTGGCGGATGTCGGTAGAGACGGATGCAGATGGAGCGACAGAGAGGGCTATAGTGCAAGAGTCCCAGGACAGTGTGAGGCAGCGGTGCAAGAGGCATAGAGTTGTTGTAGCAGCGCAGAGGTCAGAGAGGGAGCACTTGTCAACGACAGAGGGAGCTTCAACATCAGGAGTGTTTCTAGACTGACAGAGATGTCAGAGTTGAGAGACCAGTTACTTACTTCTCAGTAATTGAGTTGCAGTGTAACAATTAGCAGTGGCAGTGCTATGAGCAGCACGATGCAACATGATGAGAGGGGATGCAGTGAAGATGTAGCAATGGCAGTGGTAGGGCCATGGGGAGCAGCATGGATGCAAGAGAGCTGCAGTACAGATGCAATAGTGGCAGTGGCAGGGCCATAGGTAGCAGTACATGATACAACAGTGTAGAGGATGTTGGGCAGCAAGCCTAGCATCAACACAGGGACCGATGTCGGATGATTAGAGTGATACTCAGTGAGGAGTGTTACTAGAGCAAAGTCCTTGTTAAGAGGGAGTGTTGATTTGGGGTAGCATCGGATGTGCTCTCGCCTTGAAAATTGGTGGAGAGGCTAAAGCACATGAGATCTCCAAGATCCAAAAATGGTTTTGGCAGAATCTAACCAGTTTGGGAGAAATTAAAATAATTAATATTTTTAATGGAGTCCCTAAGTCTAAACTTAGGGAAAACAAAATATTATTGTGAATTAATATAAAACTGAGTTAGAATGGTCCAAAAGTCATGGATCAAGCTAGATCTAATCTTAGCTGTTGATTAGGGACTTAATCTCGACCATTGAATTGTCAACGAGAAAAGTATAAGAAGAGACTTGAGGGTCAGTTGGAGAACACATTGAGTTGATCAAGAATTCGATTTTCTGGGGCAAGGCTTGCTGAGGAAATTGAAGGAGTGATTAGAGCTGCCGCTGAGAGGTAGTGAATACAGTAGTAGAGAGGCAGAGATAGTACAGGGAGCATCACCACAGAAGCCGGGAGAGGGTTAACGCAGAGCTAGCTAGAGGCCACGCAGAGGCAGCCAGGAGCTGTGCAGAGCCTGAGGAGGGCCAACATGGGAGGCAGAGGCTCGAGAGGCTGACACAGAGCCCCGAGAGGTTGACACTCGGCTAGAGAGACTGATGTTGGGAGATTTCGTGGGGTAGATTGGAGCTGATATCTGTTTCCGACTGAGAGGTACTACTGCCGAGGGCATTCTCTATTGGGTGAGCCATTTCTGGCACCCAGATTGTATTCTGAAACTGCTTAATAATAAATCCCCCTGATAGCTGCACCGATTTTCCCGCATTGGGTTTTTCTGGGAACATTAGTCCAAAAATAACTGTGTCACTTGTGTTTTTGTTTCTTTTGGTTGATGATTTGTATGTGTTGATACTGTACTTGTATTTATTTTCAGTATTTACATGGTAAATATCTTGTTAAGTAAATGAACAAGTAGGAAGAAATAAATCAGATAGTACAGGAAGAATTTTTGATGGATAGACTTAGAAATTCCAACACCAGTTAGGGGCAAGGGGAACAAAGAAGGAAGAAGGACCTGTCAAAGGTCAAGTGCTTCAGATGTGGTGAGCTCGGTCACTATAGAAAGCAGTGTCCTCTCAGGAAGAAGGACAAGTCGGAGAAGCAGGACCAACAGGAAGCATTAGTTGAGATCGACAAGCTATCCTCCAAGTTGGAGGAAGACTTCACGATGTTGGCAACCATACCTCCAAGAGTGAGGTGGGGTGACTTGGAGTTGTATTCCTAGAGAGATACAAATTTGGGCAGGGTCCTTGAGGAGTCCACCTCATGGATCATTACGTGGCTACAGGGGGTCCACATTATTCAGTGGCAGGATGGATCAGTGGTAGTTGATGTAGTCAGTACCAAAGTAACAATTGTAGACTAGTGGAAGTCAGATGCTGAGGAGCGCAGTGTAGTGTTGGCAGCAGAGCAGGTGGCTCAGTTGCAGAGCCAACAACGCAGATTCTTCAGTGACAATGCAAATGCTAGTGTTAGTCAGAGACCCGGGAGACAGATGCATCACACTGAACACAGTTGATTTAGTATTTTGGATGCTTCTTAGTTGCAGTTGCAGTATGTTGTCGCACAGACTGTCTAGGCAGCACGACAACGCTCAGACAGAGCGCTGTCACCCTGATCCCCGATCTCTCTGTTTAAGCCGTCTTCCGAGGCTAAGGGGGGTAGACCCTATTGGATAAAGGAAAACCAACTGTGAACCAGTTGGGTTGGGAGACATAGGAAGGCAATTTAGCACCTGATTGATTTTATAAATTAATATATTAGTGCCTTATGGAACTAATGATTAAATGATTATTTATTAAATGTTGCAGAAGTATGAACAATCATTTATCATCAAATAACCCAAGCAGAGATGAATTTTGCCAAATGCGAGATAATCAATAAATGCACAATGCCTTACCAATGATCCAACAATTAAATATCTAAAGATTAAATGCTTTAAACAAGCATTTAAATGCTAACCAGATTCAAATAGTTAATCTCTAGATGTAAACATTTAAGCACATTTAACTATACCACAACAGAAAAAAGACTTTAAAAGGAATTTCCAATTTTTAATTAGTCTTTTTTTTTTTTTCAGAAATTTTTAATTTTTATTTTTATTTTTATTTTCATGAATGAAAATAAAAAAAATAAAACAAAACTATTCTAAGCAGAAACTAAACTAAACTAAATCCCAAAAGAACTTTTTTATTTTTTAAATTTTAAAATTAAAAATCAGAAATAAGCTAAAATCTATTCTAAACTAAGAACCCAAAAAAATGAAAAAGGAACCTTGTTATCTTTAAAATCATTTATGATTTTTTATATTCTTATATTTTTTTATGATTTTTGAAATTCTAAATATAAGTTAAATAAAATCGAAAGTTAAATAAATATAAAAAGTAAATCTAAATTAAATAAAATCAAAAGTAAAAAAAAACTTAATTCTAACACCTAATCAAATTAAATACATAACAAAAAGAAAATCAAATCCTTAAATTTATTTATTTATTATTTTTTTTAATAAAACCAAAACTACATTAAGCCTAAACTAAAACATGATACGTAACTCAAAAAAAACAAAAAAAATCGAAAAAGTCAAAACCTGAATAAAAGAAACAAATTAAAATACGAGCATATTGCTTATGTGCAGGAAGTTGGATGACGGCTGGGGTTTCTTGATAGCGCAGGACGCAGGAGAAGTGGATTCGAAGGTTGCAGAATTTGGCACGCAGGGGCAGCAGGATTTTGAATGAAGAAAATGCAGCGTGATGGGGATGTGAAGAGCAGGACGACGAGCAGAGGGTACGATGGGGAACTCGCGTATCTGCCGGAGATGAGGGTTGCACGTTTTTGCAGGTTTGATAATAAATGCGTGAAGCTGCAGACTGAGTTTGCAGGGGCATTGCGGAAAGCTGGAGAGGGAAATCGCGGGTTCGAGCAACAATGATGAAATGGAGATTGCGTGAGGGAGAAAGGGCTCAACGGAATGGAGCAAGGGCGGATCTGGCAGTGTTTGGGCAGAAATGATATGGCTGTTGCGTGGAGGGGATTCGACAAAATGGTGTGGGATGGCAGCGTAGAGCTGCAATAAAGCCACAACAGCGTGGGGATGGCAATGTGATGCACCGTGGAGAGAGAAGCTGAGGCAGTACTGGATTGCGATGGAGAGCAGATGGGCAACACGCTACATGAGTTCTTTTTGCAGGCTTTGCAGCTAGCGTTGAAGGCTATGGGAGCTGCGGAAAGATTTTGAAGGCACCAGCAGCAATGAGAGAGGCCTGAGGTTCCTGAAATTGTTTTGAAATTTTGATGCAGCATGAAACCCTACCAAGCAGCCAATCGATCCAAACAAATTTCACCAGAAAAATATTTTCCAGAAATCTTAAAAAATTTGAATTGCTCTGCTTCAGATTTCTCAACGAAAACCTTCGAATAACAATTCCCAAATCCAAAAAAAATAATTGGACTGCAGGAGTAATGCCTCTGCAATAAATGGTCCTGAGGCCAGATCTTACCCTCCAGGGCCTAGATCTGGCTTTCAGAATCAAATTTCGACTTTAGATCTGCAACATGCAACCTGTAAACAAATAGCCAGAACTTGAAAATGCCAAAGAAATAAATGAAACCCTAAAAACCCTAAGAACAGCTAAGTAATTACATTATTTACAAACTGAAGGCTCTAAGTAGCCAGATTTATCGTTATGCCACAAAAATATTTTCAGAATTTTAAACTTAATGTGAGGTGCTTCAGAAAACCCTTCATGCATCTGCAGCAAAAATTGTAATGATAAGCCCGGGATTAAAACTGGCTGGGCTCTTTCAGAAAACACAATCCGGGAGTTGGCTGGTTCAGTTGAGAACTTCCCCTAACGCCTGGTAAACTCAAAACTAAAGATATCTTGCACAGCTTAAATCAACCATTAACATAGAGGGAGAAAACAACAGTGAAGTTCAGATCAAATGGAGATACGTGCGATAATATTTCAGAAATTAAACTATCATTCAAACCCCAGAGATCAGACAAGATACCTATGTCTAGATCAATCTTCATCAAGCTATTATCAATGGCAGAAAATAAAATTATGCAGAAAAATAAATCATTTTACAACATTTCCAGAAGAGTAACACCAGCAAATTTTCAACCCCAAAGTCTTTCTTTATTGCACAAAAAATGACTACAAGAGAGCTTTCTTTAGCTCCAAAATCTAAGATCAAATGATCTCAAATGACCCCTGACACCCTATTTAAAGGAAAAATTTCCAATGGCTAGTTCGAGTGATCCATGTTAAACTAATCTCGACCGTCGATGAGGATCAAAATCCCTTTTAATCTCATTCGTCAAAATTTTAAATGCATTTTAATATATTAAAAAATTAAAACTTGATTTTTTTCTCAAAACTTAGACTTATTATATTTATTTATTTTTCAAAATTTATTTATTTATTTTTAATTATTTTTTTAAATTTATTTTATTTTTATATTTTATTTTTGGATCCTCAAACTTAGCCTTTGGAAAAATCCCCTAGAACCTAGGACTTAGGACTTATGAGGGGATAAAACATTTTCTAATCCTCAGGACATTTTACATCATGACTTTTACAATTTTACATCTCAAGGGGGAAAACCCATCTGACATAGACCCTCATAGACCACCCAGCCCTGCGACACAAATATAATCCAATAGATCAAGAAATTTGTAATAACCTAACCAAATAGTTAGAATTATCTCCAAATTACTTTTACATAAACTCGACCTAGCACACTAGGATTCCCCTAAGTTTCTAATGACAAAATTCATTCTGGCTTTGGGGTTAGGCTGAAGGAAAACTCTGCCGGTCATGGATCCGTGAGACAAAAAACCTTCCGGAACGTAGGTTATCACTAGAAAATTAGGTTTGCGTAGGCAGTTTACACACATGACTTAGATCTGCTAAGATTATTTACAATTTACACATGCAGACTGGGTTTACAACATAACATGATCAGGTCGACGATGATTGTCAAATGGCATGGACATATCAATCAAGCGCTATCCCTTTTGTGAAAAAGGGGGTTGTATTGCTATGGGTAGTTGACCCGTAGTGGTCGACATAGTAACAACAGATGAGAGGGAGTGGCAATGCAAATGTAGTGTTGGTAGCAGTTTAGCGGTACGAGAAGCAACACAGATGCAACATTAGAGTTGCACAGTGGTTGGTGGACAGTATGGCCAAACATCAACAACGTGACAAAGGTGATACAAAGATAGGGTGTTGTGGCAGAATGTGTAGCACTAGAGAGAAAACACAGTCCTCGCTAAAAGGGAGTGTTAGTTTCTATAGCACCAAATGTGTTCTAGACACGAAATTTGGTGGAGAGGCTAAAATACATGAGATTTCCAAAACCCAGAAATCGTTTATGGAAATTCCACCTAGAAATGATTTAATTAGATTATTAACCAGTTTTTAAATATTTCTCAAGTCTAAACTTAGGGAATATGGTTAATTAATCAGAATTAATTATGTTAAGGTGTGAATCATCTAGAAACTCACACATATCAACTTCAAGATGATCCTAGCCCTTGATTAAGATTTAATCTTGGTCGTTGGAGTCCCAACAAAGGATTATAAGAAGTTGTCGATGGGCACTTGGAGAAGACACACCAGAACACCAGAAGTTCTATTCCCTTGGTAGATCGATTTCCAGAGTAGCAGCAATCAGTTGCCGGATAGCCAGAGATCGAAGCAGTGAGCGAGGGGTAGGGATAGTGAGTTCGTAGGAGATTTTCCAGATTTGGAGAGTCAACTACAAGAGGGCCGAGTTTCCTCAGTGAGGTTGCGTAGAGGCAACAATTCAATTTGGCCAAATAGAGGGTCGATTCAGTTGTTGGAGTTTGGGAAGATTTCTGAAAGGGACCAATGAATCATTCTTAGAGGTTGGATCGAGTAGACGACTTGATCAATTGCAGTTCTAGGCACAGCGTACCAGTGGCTGACACAGGGGTTTCGTGGAGCCCATTCAGAGCCAGTTTTGGAGTTGGATCAATGCCGGGTGAGACAAAATTTGTCTCACTAATTTTTGTGGTCAGTTTCTCCTATAGTGGATTACCAATTTGTGCATCCAGATTGTACACAGATTTTCATTGCTGCATAATAATAAAAACCCTCACTACTGCACCGGTTTTCCCAAGTTGGGTTTTTCCGGGGACAATAATGTAAAAATAATGGTGTCATTTTATTGTGTGTGTGTGCTAGCATTTTCTCAGTTTCCAGCGATATTATTTACGCAGTATTTTATTTGTGAAGGTTGCAGTGTGATTTATTTGATACTTGCTGTAACAGATTAATTGTTAAAATAAGTAACAATTAGAAAAATAATTCTAGTTGGTGCAATAGGATTCCTGTTGTGAAATTTTCACAGGGGGCCCCTTGATCTCTAAGAAAATCATCATGTGTTGCTCCAAAGTGGCTCTGGGGCACAAGTAGTGGTCTCATGGGTCTCCTAATAAAGAATAAGCTTGTAGACTGCTCCAAACGAGGGCACGAAAGATGGTGCTTTCCCTTCCATGCCTCAAGGATGAGACAAACCTCCTCTGACTCTTGGATCAGGTGCCAAACCTTGTATATACCGCTAAGCTGGTTGGGGGCACTACTGGTCCAAGTGCATTATCTCGCATATAATATGGGGCAATGAACAAGCTGGTGAAGGTACTGAGGGCGCACATGGCATGAGATAATGCTCTGTCACATGATGGAAACCCATGGCTCTTAACACATCCCCTACAAGTGTCAATATGATTTTTTGGTTGGCTTAGGCCCCTGTTAAGTTGCACAACCCATGATGAAACCAACTGCCAATCCTGTATAAGATCCAATGCGTCTCCTCACATTCAGGTACAATAATTCATTAGTGCATCTAAGTGAATCAAGCTTGTTAATCAATGGCACAAATGATACTTCATAATGGGCTTCTGTTCCAAATTTGGGGCTTTGAGCATGTAATGGTGTTACCTCCATAGGTAGGAGTGGCTAATAAACAACCCTATTATGTGTTCCCAATCCCTAAAGGGAAAGACATGTCCAAGGTACATCCTTCGAGTGGTAGGTGTCACGTGAATAAAGATGAGGTGGATTGGGACACGGGGGTCTCAAGGCCAAATGCCATGGGTTCAAGGGTGGCAATGATGAGGGATGTCTACATATTTGGGTGTATGAATGTAGGAGGGAGCAATCGTGGTATGTGAATTACTTCGGTCTTTGTTTTTCCACCCTTCTTCATTTGCCTTTTGCCTCTTTTTCTTTTTTCTTTTATTTTACTACTAAGGGCTCTAGGGGATGAGAGCATGCCATGTATGATATAGCAATGATTACCTGCTTAAGCCTTAAAGTGGGGCAGTTCATCGCCCACTAGGGTTTGGGACATGCATGGGTTCCTTACTGATGCAGGGGGCACTAGGAACTAGAGTGATGGCCATAATGACAAAGGGGCAAAGCTCATGTTTGGCTTTTGCTCACGTGATAATTTTTATTGTCTCGAACATCTTTTGAATTTTGTGGTATTATTTCCTTTTGTATGTGGCCATGATATGCTTTTATTCTTTTTTTTAGTTACATCAAACTTCGGGGCAATGTTCTAGGCCCGAACCATATATGTGTAAAATGGGAGGGGGAGTACCAAAGCCTTGTGCACCCAGTGGTCATGTGGACCTAAAGAAGGAAGATGATGAAATAGGGCATTCAATGTGAGGGGAGTGAAAAATATAAAATGGGAAAACGTGGTTGCGCTACCAAAATCAAGGTTTCCCAAGTTGTGCCCATCTTGAAGCTATAAGTTAGTAGGGGAGATCCCACGGACTAGGAATGAGGAGTAACCCCCCACTTAAGGCGAGGGAACAAGACCACAATCAAAACCCTTCCTCCTTCCAAGTCACCCAATAATCCATACCTAAGTGTGCCCAGGGAAAACAAGCATTAGCACCCGATTACACAATGAAAGACATACCTTTAGGATTGGATGGCCCACCTTCAAACATACCATCTCAACATATGGGTGAGGGGACATATGATTGACTTTGGGAGTGGAGATCAATTGGCACAACATCAACTACACTGGTGGCTATTTGGGGCTGCTGGTTGTCGGTTGAAGACAAATCTAGGAGAAAATTTCTCCTATGGGGTTACCCATTGGTGGTGGGTAACATTTGGCTTCAACTGGGACATGAGCTCTCTGTGGAGTGCATGAACAATGTACTTGAACGGGGAGGTCATGAGAACACCAACAATCCTTTGGGACTGTAGACTTGTTATCTTGCACATCACAAACAATTGTCAGAAGCATCTGTTCTAGGCGTACTATGATCACCCGTGTTTTCATCAAATAATAATAAACCATACAAGAATTAAGATCTATTCTAAATGCATGTTTAATCTAAATGCATCTAATCTAGCATGGAAACATGATATGTTGATGTTAGCTATGTACAATCAATTTGCAATGCATCCTACTGTAATATCCCCAATTTTGTGAACATGGGAATTTTGCCCAATTTTGGTAATATTAATGAAAGGGGGAAAATATTATTTTGGAGAAAAGTGGCAAGTGTCATTTTATGGAGATTGACGACAAATTATTATTTTATTAAAATGGAGGAAAGAGTCACTTAGTGGAAAATGGCCCCCACCAATGAAATAATAATTAAAAAGGGGGTCTAGAAGCATGGGGAGAAATTATAAAAGGAGGATGGACTCATTTGTTGATCATCTTTGTCTATTACATGTCACCTTTCATCTTCACTTGGGGTTGTTTAGCATAAAAAGAAAAGTCTAGTTTAGCATAGGAATTCCAAGCGGGTATTCCACTTTCATTTCAGAGAACTTCGAGTGTCTCCCTAGTGAGGAAGTTTTGGAGTCCAATTCATGGCTTCCTTTGAGCTTATTGTAGGAGATTTGATCAACTCTACGCATTTCTTGGCTGCAGAAGGAGTTCATGGTTAGAGATTTTGGGCTTTTGGAGAGAGTTTCCCCTTGGTTGTGTTGGAAATACTGAGAGGGGGGTGAATCAATATTTCTTACAATTAGCACTTTATTAATTTTTTCATAGCATTAGTCAATATTAAGTTATTATTATTATTATTAAGTAAAAACAATAAACAACAATGCAAAAGATAGAGACAGTAGGCACAAGATTTTTAGGTGGAAAACCCCCTTCGGGTCAAAAACCACAAACGCTTTTCTAATAAGTTCTTTTAATCTCCAGCCCCAATTGAAAAGAAAGCTACAACTTCCTAGAACTCTAGAAAAACATTCTTCTCTAGCTCCCATTGGAATGACGCCCCAACACCCTGGTTTTATTAGCAGTCAGCTGAAAAGATGCTCCAACACCTTAGCGAGCCCGAACTCGCCCTAGCACCACCCTACCACGCTGAAGTGTTTACTGGCCCCAACCTGAAAGTGACTTCATTCACCAGCCTAGCACCACCCTACCACCCTAAAAAGACAAAATAAAATAAAATAAAAATGTGGACTCTTGTACCAGGGGAAATGATCCACGTTACAATGATTTCCTTGACTAACTGACACACTAGGACCTCGGCCCTTGTCCCAACAAACTAAGAACCCTTGACTCAATAAATCAAAACCCTCTTCCCAAACCAAATTTGCCTTCTTCAAATCTAGGCAATGACACAAATTTTTGCATTTACATAGATGTACATTGTTTGACTTCAATTGATAAAAGGACTATTTTTACAAATCTTACAAGATTGCTGATCATATTATTTTTGAAGCTGATGATTAGAATTTTGTAGAAGCACTGATGCTCTGCTCTTGTTCTTGATGCATTGATAATCTTTAGGCTTGGCTGCTTGTGTCCAATAATTTGTCTTTCAACTGAGCTGCTTTTGCATGCTACCTTTTCTTCACAACTGTAGGTGATGATATGTATTTGAAGATAGTCTGCACCTGCAAGAAGATGAACCCATGCGAAACCCCAACCTCAAATTAAAGTATAAATATGTTATGCCCAAATACTTACCTTTGCCTGCAACCAAGAGTTAGCGTGATAATGATAATGCTGCAACCATGAAAACATACCTGAGCTGCATGTAATGAGAGTCATACAACAATTTTATAGAACTGAAACAAGTGCTTACCTGTACCTTGATGCTCAGAGCTTATCTACCCCTCGCTTTTCAAATAGACCTTAATAATCCTAGACCATCTGGCTGTCCTGAAGTCAAGTTCTGGAGTTATTTTCATGCCCAAACAATTATGCACTTAAGAGAATCAGTTCAGACCTCATTTTCTTGAAAAAAAAGTAATTTGACTGCTTGAGACTCGAGAGTAGATTGAATGACTTGAGCTGCAAAACTGGTGTCACTTCAAGTGTTACGTCCTACTTAGAATGATACCCTACTGAGACCACTTTAAAATTATCTACCTTGTATTAATTCTGCAATTCGGTACCCTAGTGTCTTCAATACTAATGCCCAACTGAATCCATATTTGCCCAAACAAAAAAAGTTCTGAATGGTCAATGAGACCGAAGATAATAATCACAAATTTTGATGTTAAACCGGTGCCCTAGGCCGGAAATCTGTAATTACATAGGTCCAAAATATAACAGGTGCTTGAGAAGAGATGAATGCTTCTGAAAAGTAGGCCTGCGGCCTTGCCCTAGGACACAAAGATTTCCTTGCTCTCTTCAACCTGCAATTAAAAAGCTCAAGTGAAGCTCCAAGACCACACTTTAACCCTTCTATGGATTTCTGTGGTATCTGCCCCAGGGAAAAATGGAAATTTCAGAGGTTCCTTTCTTTTCAATATTCGTTTATATTCATCCCACCTAAGGAGAGGAATCACTCTCATTTTATATAGTTTGAGAGTGTAAATTAAGGGCTTTACAAGATGTCTGTTTGAAGCCTCAAACGACCTTAAAACAACTAAAACTTGAATAATAAATATCTTGTAGACTAAGGAAGAACCGCTATCCTTTTGGAACTTAATTTAATATACTTTCAACCTTTTTAATGCCTAGACCTTTTAACTTTATTGAGGGTTTCTTAGTAGATCATTGGAGAAAGGAATAATCCTTTAAATCCTAAGTAAAAAAACCGCTAGGCTTTTAGTGAGTGAATAAGATCTTTAGGGTATGTCATTGAATAAAGGGGCTCCATTAGAGGAACATTGGATGGATTGGAAGAGCTTCATAAGTAAACAAAATTTACCAAACTAATATGATTTCATTAATATTAATTAAATAATAATAACTAACCCTTAAGATCCCTATTTAGTGTTGTGTTAAAGATCTTTCTTAGAAATATTTTCAATTCCACTAGAAATATGAAATCAATGATTGACTTAGTGAATATGGTCCTACCAAGGTTGTGAAGTCAATGATTGAGTTACTACCTTTGGTTCTGGAAGATATTCAAATTATACACAATGAGATTGCGGTGATAATCACTGTCATATAGTGACAACCTAGGTGAATAATTGATAAGGTGTCATGTCACTACCCCTTGGGGTTTTAGCCCACAAAACTGGGTCTTCAACTTAAAATGCAAAGAACTTTTAAACTGTAAAGAACTGTGTGGGGTTACCACATATCATTAGAAAGATCTTTTCGAGGAGAATCTAGCTAGATGGATTAGGAGACAATGAATCATGATTTTCCATTCCAGATTTGTTGACAACGATCGGGGTAACTCTTGGTGTTGCTTGGGTTGACATCAATGACAACCACCTATCAATAGGATGTAGTAGGAGTTTGTTGGCATTTTGCAGGGCAGAGATTGAGGGGAATATCTGGGCTGAATTTATCTATTTCTGGTGGTGCACAGAGGCTATTAGGTAGTGATTGCGCAGAGGTTGGAACATGGTCGTTAGAGGATCTAGGGGCTAGAGGAAGAAGAATTTTCCGAGAATTTTGTAGGAGTTTCCTAGAGGCATTTCAGTGGGGGATTTGAGCTCTATTTAGCAGAGATGTTCCTGTAGTGCACAAAACATGCCATCTTGGGCAATTTGCACTTCTTGAGGGCTTCCTGGTCAGTTGGAACCAACCCGAGATTTTTTTGGTATTTAGTGGATATTTGGAGGACAGGCCATAGGGGAGAATTTCTAGTAGGGTGTATAGCTAGCTAGAGAGCCACTTGGACCCTCTTGAGGGCTTCTACATCATTTGGATTCAACCTAAACCATTTCTGGGTTTTTGTGGGTTTGGTGAGAGGAGTATGTGGCTAAACTTTCAAAGCATTTTGAGGAGTATTCGGCCTTGAGATCAACATTCCAACGAACAAATAGCAACAAATTAACTTTGGGTAGTGCGCAGAGCCCTCTAGGGACACTTCCACACTTGGGTTCGAGCTATCTTTTCTGGGTTTTGCTTAGCTTGCATAGTGTTGTCTCTCCCAGAGACAACCTTGGATTGCTTACAAGACTAGTGCCTGGGCACATCTAAATTCTGTGTATCTCATATGATCCTCAGGAAACCGAAGGCATCATATGCATCTTGTACACATAGTAATTACAAATATACAAATATACACATAACAACATGGGTTGGTTCCTTCATCCAAGGATATAAGCCATGTATTTCTGGTATCTTTCACATATACAACTCACAAGAATAAGGCAAAATCAAGTGGAGCCCGAGTAATTAAGGACTTACATTTTAATCAGATTTTGCAAAATAATGAAAGAACAAAGAAGAGAGAGAATAATAACTCATCACATAGAAACGTCAAGAGTTCTATACTTATTTGAGCTAAAGATAGACAGGTGGATGTAAGAAGAGTGAATGCTATGATTTCAGGAAGTGCACATTTAAGGATATAATCTCAGACTTGTATACATGCATATGTATTAACTAGTTAACACCAATGAACCTGTAAGAATATAAGAGATATTTCTGGCAGCGGCAATTGCTTGAAATCAGAGAGGAAGTGCGAACATAATGGAAGTTTAATAGAGAAACAACATACTGTAATACTCGAACATGGGAATCACCACTGTTTCATTCCTATTAAGAAAGATGTAGATCTGGAATCCATACAACTTCAGAAGCACATACAATTATTTCTTAGAATTCAGAACCTTTCTTCAATGTTTCTTCCTCCCTTTTATAATGAGAGGGAGGATAAGAAAATAAGTTACAGAAATATCTTCAGGTGGAAATTTACAGCTGTCTGTATGAATGGCTGTCTCAACGTAAATCCTCTAACTATTACAATAGGGAAATTCCTTTCTTGAAAGCAAAACAGAATAACAATACAATGATCAAAACAACAAAACAAAATTAATCCATCACAACTGAAATGATGGTTTCTGGAAATATCTTCATGCCACTCTTCTTTGCTAGCCTTTGGTCCTGGCGCATTCCTGCTAAGTCATGGCTAATCCTCTCTCGGCCGATTCCGGGTCACTCTCAGTCTCTAACAGCTCTGAAACAACTGCCAACTCATACGCCCTTTTAACTTTATGTTAGATAATATCAGTGCCCTGAAAAGTGTTTCATGGAGTACCTAGGAGCCTTTCGAATGCTAGCCTTTTAACACAAGAACACCGTGAAACAGGCGAGCCCGATTGCCCTTTACGCCCTTGGGAATACAACCCCCTTCCGCTTCTTCTTTTATGTGATTGAGGGCTTGAACCAAGCGCTTAGTCCTTTGGGCACTAAGGCTTTCAATTGTTGTGCGGGGGCCTTTTCCTTTGTTACCTGAAAAACCTTTAATAACCCCTTACACCGCAGCGGCCGATTTCTTGGATGTGAAGACCTTATGAAATACAGGCTATGGAACATTGCATTCGGGGAGCCCTTTTTCTTATCGCAATCGCAATCCCGCATCCGGCGCTGAATACACTTTCCCTTAAGTTTTTCCACTAAGCAGTTGCGATTGCCGATATGCAAGATGGCATCATCTTTGCTGCGTGTCACCTGTGAGTGGTGACACGTGTCACCTGGAAATGGCCCCATAGAACGCCAAAACCGAGTGATATACATGTTTTCCTGCCACGTCAGCCTCTGTACTGCCACATCATTGGTGACGTCAGCTGTCATGTTTGCTCTGAGAACCAATCACATGTTGCCATGTGGCCCCTGGAGGAGAGAGAAAAAGGCATGCATGTCATGTTTTGTCCTACTTTTCCTTTGTATTTGGTTTTCGGCCCTCCTCGACAATTTTGCTCTATATCGCAATATCGACGATTTTCAACCATTTGGAACAGCGACCTCCGCCGATCGCCGATGCCACGTGGAGGAGAGAGAAAGGGGAGGTTCGACCCTTGTTTTGTCGGCATTTCCTTTGTTAATAAAATTTGGACCTCCCTCGAAGATTTCACCCTATATTGCAAAATCGGCCCTACAAGGTTGCAATCCTGTAAGGTTATTGGGGGAGCAACCTCCCTATTTTTGCAATCGCCGATAATACGGGACTGCGAGGTGCGGGATACCGCCACGTGGAGGAGAGAGAAAGGGGGTCGCCCATCCCTATTTTGTCCGCCTCTCTTGTGTTAAACTGTTTTAGTCCTTCCTCGGGATACAACATTATATCGTAGACCGGCCCCTGCGAGTTCTTGGAGTATGCTGTGACTGCATGCCTGCGATGACAACTGATTTACGGGATTGCGATATCGGCCTTCGATGCCGAGAACTGCTGATAATCCTTAAGTGTGAGCCCCGAGAATCCACCGATTTTCCCTCCGTACTTAGCCATTTTTTGCTTTGCTGGATTTTCCAAGGTAGACCTTCAAAATGCTTTATCTTCTACTCTGGGAATCCATTTTTGGACTTTCATATACCGTTGGAAAGCTCTTTCCGAGCACTACGCAATGGAGAGGGTTTGATTCAACTCTGAGATCATTTGTGGCCTGGGTAAGGGGCTCCAAACTTCACTGCTCTTGGGCAACTTTGCCCATTTGAAATCCACAATGCAGTGAGTGACAACACATAGCAAGCCTAGGTTCTATCATTTTAGCTCATATTTTGTACCTAGTTTCCATATAATTAATAAAATGACTCAATTTACTCCGTTGGATTCATTGTGTGTTTAATTTGTGTCCATGGTTTGATTCATTTTTGCTGTTCGTAGTTCAATGCTTGGTATTTGCTGTTAATTCCCATTTAGGAATGTTACACCTACCCGAACATGCATATAGTACAAGATGTCAAGAGCCTTCAGGAAAATACTCTTTGAGGAGTTGCCTATTCATAGGGAGGGGAATGGATTCTCCATTAAGAGTTTCTAGATGATAGGAGTTTATATAGTTATATCAGATATCTAATAGGGACCTGACCATAGATTATCCAACTTTTTATGCATACCAGGCTTCTCTCTTCCTTAATCCCATAAGAGAACTAAGGTTTTTGACTCAAAAGCCTTATTCTTGACATGTTTATCAAAAGCGTTTTTCATCTTTTCATGACTTCGGCCAAGTTGATCGATGTATCTTCTCCTAACTTCATCAAACTTAATGAGTTGATCAATTTGTGCTTGCACGACATCTTGCTGATCAAGGAAAGCCTTCAAGCACTCAAGGATAGGCAATTGAAGTTGGATTGGTAACTTAGCCTCTGCTCCATAGACTAATTAACATGGGCTATATCCAGTCGAAGCCTTTATAGTGGTGCAATCAGCCCATAAGGCATACTTGATCTTACTATCCCATTTCCACTTATTTTCTCCCACCGTTCACTTAATTTTTTTTTGTGAGGATCTTGTGCTTGATTTAGCTTGGCCATTTCCTTGAGGGTAATAGTTAGATGAATATGCCAAGATTATCTGTTAGGCCCCTATACTACTAGTGTCACCCCTTATTGTTATTAGTACAAACCACTTATTATATTGATGTACCCATGTAGGTCCCATATTGTTACTATTGTGCCCCATAGAAGCCCACTATTATTATTATTGTGCCCTTACATTATTATTGTTATGTCGGCTCTGGTTATGTTATGACCCCTTAGACTCCTATATATAGAAAGG
>APFE030871583.1:91138-101526 GCA_000404065.3 Pinus taeda
ATTTTACTTCAGATGCAAGAGCAAGAGGATCATTATTTTGTAATTCAAGAGGGAAGAGTTTAATCATGAGTTGAACAACTTCAAGTGCAGAATGTGAGTCATAGAGTTCTTTCATCTTTTGTAAGGCTTCGAAAGTAGTTGAAAATGGCGAAATATGGTGACTCACTTCTTCATTTACAGATGCAACGATTAATGCATAAGCTTTGATGTTCTTATTTTCCCAAATGGCGAGCTCTCTGTCTGAGGTAGGTTGTTCTTGTTCTTTGTCTCCGTCTCCAATACACACTCCTTTCTACAACTCATTGAAAATGAGGGTGTGTTTTATCATCCTGGACCACCCAGGATAGTTCTCCTTGCCAATGAGAACTATTCCCACAATGGATATGATTGAATACATTGTAAAAACTGAATGTTGTAAAATACTTCTGCTACTAAAAAAATACTTATGCTGATAGAAATTTATGGCTCAACATGTAAAGGATTTCAATCGATTTTTAATGACGTCTTTTCTCAACACATGCACCATACATATTTCAGAGCCAACGTATTCATATTTAAAATCCAATACACCAAAAAAGCATTCGGAGCATGCATACAATCTTCAAAAAAAATGTTTAATGCAGTCTCCAAAAATGTTTAATGTGCAGGAAGCATATACTGTCTGTCGATGTCTCTATATTAACTTTCCAAAGAAACTATCTTACATTCAACAAAAAATGAACTGAAAATTACACGGTCGAAACTTTTTTGTCAATTTGTCATCCTTTCAAAATCGAACAGATAGTAGAACCAGTTCACTTCATTTCAACTAGATCAACATCATGTTATATCAATGCGTCAAAAGCCCAAAAATATGTCAGCATCTATAGCGATTTGTATTAAATTTCTAATACCCAAAACAGCAACATGGTTTACACAGTAATTGCATAGACTAGAATCTCTTCCTAGAGAGACAGCGTAGTATTTTGGAATGAGACAACAAAGCGGATAGGTGTGGGCTCCGAGGACAAACCCCGAGTTCGATCAACCACAGGTTGAGGCAATGTGGAGTTTAGCATAGTCAGCCTCCACACTCACCGCACCACAGTTTTTACCAAAATGAAGGATAACTTCATGAATGCCAAATTCGTAATAGTTATGATAGATCCTGAGCGTGCTCCTGGGTGCAAGTATTCTACACCGGTTGATAAGTGATTATAATGCCACCATAAGTCACAGTAGAGGTCCGTTGAGTAGCAACGAAGAATAAATACAGAGAGATGATTAGAATGAGTAGCAATGAAGAATAAATACCAAGAAATGGAGTGTAACCCAACAGCGTGGTATAGATCTCTCCAAAAATGAGGGGATATGGAGGCCAGCAGCGTGGAGAGGGCAGCATATGGAGGCTAGCAATGTATATGGAAGCCCAACAGTCCAAATTCATAGTCTTAGCACAATTCAAGTAGCGTAGCAGAGCAGCGTAGTAGGACTATGTTAGAGTGAGGTAGGTTATAAAATTGGCAAAAAAAATCCATGACAAACTGACATTCTTCTGAAGAAAATAATACCATGTCAGATACCATGTCAGAGAATAATGGTAAATCGCAGCGCTGTTATACCAGTGTGGAGAGAGCAGCAAAAAAACTCAAGTGTTACTGAGATTATCAGGTAGGGTAGACCCTAATTATCAAGCATAGGGAAGACCCATATTATTACAGAAGGGAGTTACAATGACAATTAGAAGCCAAAAATGGTGTTGGCTCTGATACCATGTCAGAGCAGGTAGTAACTCCACAAATTAATTCATATTTTATTCTTTCAAGTTCTTCTTTATTATATACATGAGGGAGAGACTGTTCACTTCATCCCCTGATGGTTGTTCATATTTCTTATTATTTATTTACATTAATTACATTCACCCAATCCTCATGATAGATCCAGAGTTAGATGGATCTAGGCTTGTATTTTACCAAATATAACCCAATAAAAAGTGGATGGATGTAGGCAAAAATATTAAATAAAATGTAATAATTCCATTTTTTCTAATATTTCCCCCACCTCTGATCATATCCAGAAAATTCAACATCATTTTCTACAACTAATTATTTATCTAAATATAACATCAAACTAAGATGGATCTAGGTCTAATGTAAAATAAAGATCAAAATTGAAGTATTTTATTTATGGCTCACATTGATTTTTAAAGCAACCTTATTAAAAAAAATTAAGTAACATTACACACAACATCTCTCGCATATACATATATTAGCCGACACGTATATGTATTTTTTAATTTTGTTAATGTAACGTTACGTGAAAACATATGCCTCATGTATTGGACTCTAGAGCACCTCTATGCACAAAAATGTTAAAGATAAAGCAAAAACTATAATATAAAATTAAAATCCATGTGGCTTGTTTTTAATTATCAGTTTATAATGAGATGGTTTTTATTAATTGTTATTTGTAATTTGTGAGATTATTTATTATTATTTTCCAATAAAAATAGATTTCTTGAAATGATTTGTTGGTGATTTATAAAAGGATAGATTTTCATTTAATGTATTTTAAATGTTTTAAGTTTTCAAACAAAAAATTGGCAAGTATTTTTAATAAATTTTCCTAAAACACAAGAAGTCATTAGTCCAAGAAAATTAACCATTTCATACTTCATGCATGGGGCGCAAGCCACGACACCCTCGTCTTTAATTACCTCGAGCATCCGTGGGTGGGGTGGGGTGGGTGGGGTGGCTGGGTGGGTGCGGTGGGTGGCCGGCCCTCCCCCCTAAAGATGTGCATCCACCCCCGTTGTGGAAAATTTGGTTGAATTTTTGAAATAATTACTAAAATTACATAATTTATTGAAATTGCACTACCTAATAAATATTTATAACAAAATTGTAATGATAATTATTATAAAAGAATGAAAATATCATAAATGTTACATTGGTTTCCACTTCATTAATAACAAGTAAAAATTTATAACAAAATTTTAATGATAATTATTATAAAAGAATGCAAATAACATAAATATTACATTGTTTTCCACTTTATTAATAACAAGTATAATATGCAGTGTTGTTACCTAGTAACTGTCTCTTATGCAAAAAGTAATTGATAGCAGAAGTTATGAAAGGTAAGCATATATTTGAACACTTACAACCTCTTAGGTAAGAGGTTAACCTTGGACCATGTGTAATGTCTAGTTTCATATATGGAATTAAGGTTAGATTTTACGAGAAAGCACATGACCCCATTTGAGGTAGTGTTGTTGATAGCCACAAGGGGCATAAGTGTTATTGTATATAGTATTTAGGTTGAAATAGCATTTTGGTCGCTAAGTACCAAAAAATTCTTTAAGAACTTGCTTTTCTAAATGTAAGGAAAAATGGTAATGGCTTAAGACCCTAAAGGCATTTGGTAGAAGCGAAAGGGACAAGTCTAAATATTTTAAGTTTTTTTTTTACCTTTTTTACCTTTTTTTTGCAACCATCATCCAAAACCAACAACATAATTGTTTGCAAAATAAAAAAATTTACATTGTTTAAATTGTATTTTTGAATAGGAAAATCAATGCAATGCCCTCAAAAACTCTTAAGGCATTCAAATTATGCAATCTTGCTAACTAAAATTTGTTATTCTAGTTATCCCTCTAAATTTGTAACTAGATATTAGGAAAAACTGATTAAAAAGATTTGCCAAAAAAAAATGAAAACTTAAAACATTTAAAATACATTAAATGAAAATCTACCCTTTTATAAATCACCAATAAATCGTTTCAAATAACATAATTGTTATTGAAAAACAATAATGAATAATCCCATAAATTACAAATAACAATTAATAAAAAACCATCCCATTATAAATTTATAACTTTAAAAAAAACCACATGGATCTTCATTTTATCTTATAGTTTTTGTTTTATCTTTAACATTTGCTAATATATGTATATGCGAGAGATGATGTGTAACATTACTTGAAAAAATACAGTAAGGTTGCTTTAAAAATCAAAGTCAATCATAAATAAAGCACTTCAATTTTTACCTTTATTTTACATTAGATTTTATAAAATGAGAAAAAATAATTGATATGCTAGAAATGTGTAATGTAACAAGTATGCTAGGAATATGTAATTTAACATAATGTAATGTAAACATTTTAACTCGGTGAAAATAAAACGAAAATAACCTTATAAAAATGAAATAATAAAAATAAATAAAAATGACCCATGGTTTTCATGTGGAATATAACCTTTTAATGGGCAAATTAAACTAACCTAGGTTCATCTTAGTTTGATGTTATATTTAGATATATAATTATTTGTAGAAAATGGTGTTGAATTTGTATAAATTCCTTGTAGATTCAAACTGCGTATATAATATGTTAAAACAAAAGACTTAAATCTACTCTACTCATTAGTGGAAACAATTAATCGATCGAGAAATCACAACATAAACATGAAACAATTAATCGATCGAGAAATCAAAACATAAACATGAGACAAGATTCAATCACATATGCTTAGAGATTTATATAAGGGAAAAGTGGTTGCTCAAAACTCCTTCCTATTTGTATTGCATTAATCAGAAAATGGAGAACAAATACAATGTTTGGTCAAGCCTAAACAATCTATGCACAAGTATAATCTATCTCAATATGTCACAAGCTGACTTTGGCCAATAATTAGCCAATTTTTTTGCTTTCCAAGATCCTATTTCTTTGCAATGTTTCCTTGGGAATTAGCCCCCTATTAATTAGGGAAATTCCCAATTAGAATTGTGAAATCGTTGTAGGCCCTTCTCTGACTACATGCGCCACATATACAACTCGGAAAATTATACAGTTGATAGTACACTACCCTTGAACTCCAATCTCAATGGGTAACTCGAATTCCATGCATGCATGATTTAATTATGGCTGATTGATCAGTTAACTGGTTGAACATTGAAACTGCACCCCACTGCTAGACCTCCTACTAGTTCCTCCAACATTTGGAACTAGTTTAACTGACTTTAACTCAGTTTAACTGAATTAAATTATTACAACTTAAATTAAACTCACCCTGGGCTCCTAAAATTTAGGAACCACTCTACATGACTCAAGTTAGGCCCTCAACTCGAATTAATTGAGACAACTAAGTAAAACTAATTTAGTTAGCTCAAACTCAAATTAAACTCACCCTAGGCTCCTAAAATTTAGGAACCACTCTACATGACACAAGTTAGGCCCTCAACTCAAATTAACTGAGGAAACTAAGTAAAACTAACTTAGTTAGCTCATTATTGTTGTCTTGTGATGTAGAATTACAATTTTATCCTAATTTAATTCAAGGGAAAATTAAATCAGGATTTACTTGTTCCCATTTTCAACACTCCCTCTCAATAATAAATGGATTATCAAATACCCCAATCCTGTCTCTATGGAACTCAAATTTTCCTCTTGACAATGCCTTTGTCAAAATATTTGCATCTTGATAATCTATAGGAATGTATTCCAACAACATGATCCGCCTCAACACACAATCTCGTAGATGGTGATACCAGATGTCGATATTCTTGGATCGATCATGAAAAATTGTATTTTCAATGAGTTTGATACAACTCTTATTGTCACAGTAAATCGCGGTGGGATCCATCATCTGACAAAACAACCCAATAAGAATCTTCCTAATCCAAATAGCTTCACAAGTTGCTTGACTAGCAGCCATGTACTCTTCTTTTGTTGAACTGAGTGCAACTGATATCTGCTTCCTGTTACACCAAGAAACTATTGTTGACCCACTACTGAAGACTCCTCCTAAAGTGATTTTCCGAATTGATGGACTACCTGCCCAATCTGCATTGTGAAGCCTTGAAGCTTTACTCCCTTTGTTTGTCTGAGCCAAAGATCATACTGAATAATGTGATCTGAATGGGAAAATTAGTTTTGTTGTGCTAAATTCCTCTTCACAATATGTAATAGTGATTAAGGATTCATGAGGTTAATTTCAAGTTCTAACATGAGTTTTTGAATGTTTTTATGTAAATTTCATGTACAAATTAACATAAACAAATGACTGAACAACAGCACATAACAGACATGAACATCACCAAAACAGCATCACAACAGCACATAATGAAGGAGTTCACCCCGCTTAGGTTACATCTCCTTGATCCAGCTTCGAATGGCTTGGCCCTCTCTATTATGCTCAAAAGTGTGAATACATCAGTTTACAATGCTCAAATAGCTTTGAAACTTGTTCCAATGGCTCGAGAATGCCCAAAAATTCTTGTCTAGCCTCTTTCTTCTCCTGATTTGGTTAAACAATTGAAGAATTTATGGCTTCCCCAAGTCTTTCTACTAATCACACCTCAATTTCCCCAAAATTCAACACCATCCTACAAATTTTCCTCCAATTCCACTAATCGAGCGCCAATTTTGCCTAGTTTCAGGCGAAATTGTCAGACGGATTAAATACCCTATAAGGCCTTAATCTCGAAAATTTTAGGCCACATGCCCGGGGCTAAGGCCAACGACCCGTCCTTGCCGGTCGGGCCCTCACTCCACTTCGTCACAGTCCTATTGGGTGGCACATGCCCAAGGGTTGGCCCCTATGACTTGTCGTTTTCCCAGATGGCGTGTAAAGTGAAGCTTAAATATATGTCGAACACAATATATGTTAAGCAATAACATGTGGTATATTGGCAGGAGGCTTAGACTTGTCACTTGGAGGTCGCGGGTGTTGGCCGGATATATCGATTTTGTGGACAAGGCCGATCTCCTTAGTATCAAAAGATATCTAGCAACAAGCAGGACAAGCAAATCTACCTTTCTCTAAACATATTGCGATTCATTAATAAAAACTATAGAGGTGTTTAGACCCTACCTTAAGTCCAACGCTAGTTTGTAGCAGCCATCCTTCAACAGTTCGAAAGAGTTTCCTTTTGAGAACCTGTAATCACAAACAAGCACACATCAAATAACACCTGCATAGCTAATATCATAAATCATGTTCATTATGGTGATCAAGGAATCCATAAAATAAACCATAAAACATAGTTTATTGAGAAAAATAAACTTATTTGTATTAACTTTGAAAGAGAAGAACCTTACAACCTTTGGTGCCTTGATGTTGTACAAGCTCTTCTCACGGTCCGAAATAGGAATCTCCTTTACTTTAACAAGCCTCACACTCTTCCAAATGAGATCAAAGAGGTATGTAATCTTTCCTCACAAAAGCTCAATTAGGAAGACTAAGTTCCAACAGCATTTCACCTCAAAAATATTCAGCTTTCAACCTTCCCAGTAACCAGCCAAATGCTTCATTTTATAGTGCAAAGGAAGGAGGTTACAGGTCCACCTATGAAGGGATAGAGTCCTCCTTCAAAGGGATAAGCTCCTCACATCAAGGGGTTAGCTCCTTAAGGTATGGGATGCATGAACCTTTAAGGAGCGAACTTGCCACCTCAAGATTCCTTCCAAAAGCTTCCAGAAATGACTCAAAGTGAGTTTTTAAGAATATACTTGTGCCTTTTTAACTTTTACAGGGGTCCACACCCATAACACAAAGACAAAGCGGTTAGGTGCGCAGGGGACATGACCATTAGGTGCGGGACCGCAGGTAATGCTAAGAGAAAGTGTGGAACCAGAGTTTTAGAGATTTTTAAGGGCTTTCTCTTATTTTCAAGGCTTGATATGAAGAACTGAGGCTTAAGACTTGCAAAGGAGGAAAGTATGAGTGGTGATAGACTCACACAGATTGCAGAATGTCAAGGTGAAAATTTTTGTGCAACACTATCATCCAAATTTTCTTCAGCAATAACATTCTCATGAGTTAAAGATGGAAGAACCATAGACTAATCCAAAATGGGAACCCCCCCTTCAGTGTGTGGAACAACATTATCAGGTTCAAAATAGAACTTCTTAGATGCAAATTTCTCCAAATGAAGTTGCTTATCAATAGTGGAATTACTTTTATCTGATTCAAGGAAAATAACAACTCTGGAAAGAATGAACTTTTTTTCTCCTCATCATACAATCTATAAGCTTTGGAAGTAGCAGAATATCCCAAGAAAATACATTTGCGACTCCTAGCACCCAACTTATTGCGCTGATGTTTAGGAATTAATGCATAGCATGGAGAACCAAAGACTTTAAAATGTTGAACAATGGGAAGACGATTATACAAATTTCATAAGGAGATTTATTATTGATGACAGAAGAACGACAACAATTGTGAATATAAGCTGCACAAAGCACTGCTTCTCCCCAAAACATCAACTTAAAATGCTTAAAGAACATCATAGATCTAACCATATTAAGCAAAGTTCTATTCATACGTTCTGCGACGCCATTCTATTGTGGATTATAAGGTAATATTCCATTGAGTTTCATTTTTAATCATCAAATGATTTTTTTTAAAAACATCAAACACTTGTGACTTATTCTTCAACAAATACACCCAACACATTCTCGAGTAATCATCAATAAATGTCAGCACATATTTATTTCCATTTCTTGTCACAACAGACATAGGTCCACATAAATATGAATGTATGAGACCTAATTTTCGTGAAGATCTGAAAGAACAACTATGAAAATGATGTTTACAATGCTTTCCTATAATACAAGCATCACAAGGTATATATTTCTTGGAACTGTTGGAATACCTTTAATACCTTTCTTTTTCATAATTTTGATTCTGCCATAATTGATGTGACCAAATCGAGCATGCCACAATAAGCTGGGAGACAAAATATCACTCTGCTGTGCCAAAAGAACAAAATTTTCACGAGAATTAGTAGATGAAGTACCATTTAGTTTTAAAAGCGTACCTTCTTCCACACCGATCATAACAACTGCATGATCAGATTCTCTTCTTATCTCAATCATGCCATCAAATATATGAATAGAATGCCCTTGCTACCGAATATGGATAAAGAGACATCAAATTTCGCTGAAACTGTGGAATATAAAGTACATCCTGTAGAACATAATCTGCAAAATTCAGTATATTCAAACAAATAGATCCAATGCCAGATGGTTTAATTTGAGACTTGTCAACAAAGCAAATAACACCATCAATATCATCACTGAATGTTTCAAAAAAAATCTCGCCTAAATGTCATATGACAAGTGGCTCCCGAATCCAAAATCCAACTATCTCGCCATGAAGAAAATGTAGTGTTGAAAACATCATTCATATTAAAATTACAGTGAGCAACAATGTAATGAGTAGAATCTGATGATTTTCCCTTATCTGGTGGTGGTTGATCTTTGTTTTCATTTAATTGTTCTCTCCTTTCACTGACTTTCTCCCAAGGGATTTTATAGTTATTAGAAGTATGACCAATTTTACCACATCTAAAACCACTAGTAGAAAATGGTGAAATTAGTGAGTAGGTGACTTAAAAAGTTAGTCACCACAACTTTTCCAAGTAAAATACTACCAAAAATTTGCAATATTAAGAGACCCAACTAAAAACGACTAACATAAATGACTATTTTAGTCACCAGTTAAAATATACGACTAGCTAGTAAGTAATACTACTAAAAATGACTAACATAAATGACCAATTTAGTCTAGGAAAACAAATATGACTACCTAACAAAAACTACAATAATATGAATTAGTCATTTATGTTAGTCATTTTAATTGCGTCACTTCAACAATCTAAACTTACAAGTCATAGGGGATTCAAAGTTGTTTTAGAATGGGTGAAAGGTTATACTTGTACACTTATTTATTGTATCAAAGGATGATTAAAATTATGGAGCTAATTATAATCTTTAGGGTCATATCATTTTATCACATTCATAGGGAATCAAATTCAAAGGTTGACAAATTATTGAAAAGGGGAGTGTGCCAACACCTCCTTTTGCAACACGACATGACCACCTATATATGTTGCAACAACCCTTCCAACTTATTTAGTTGGTTTCACATATATTTCACATTTATTCTTCGTCTTGCAAAGTGGTATTGCTAACACTAGTAGAAAATGAACACTTAGTGACTAAAAAAGTTAGTCACCACAGCTTTCCCAAGTGAAATACTACCAAAAATGAGCAATATTAAGTGACCGAACTAAAAATGACTAACATAAATCACTAATTTAGTCACGGGTTAAAATATGTGACTAGATAATAAGTAATACAACTAAAAATGACTGACATGAATGACATATTTAGTCTAAGAACAAAAATACAACTACCTAACAAGTACTACAATAATATTAATCAATTTTTTTATGTTAGTCATCTTAATTGTGTCAAGCAATCTAAACTTACAAGTGATAGGGGATTGAAAGGTTGTTAAAGATTGGTTGAAAGGTTATCCTTCCTTAAACACTTCTTCATCCTCACATGGTGTATAGGTGAGCCAACTTTTCACTATGTATCTCTAATAATTTGTAATTTTAAAAATA